>VZTT01003637.1:4773-39172 GCA_013400855.1 Buphagus erythrorhynchus
CTTTTTCATGGGGTGTTTTGTTAGCTTCGATGGTATCTCTATACACCCTGATGTTTAGGAAACTTGGTTCATATTATTGCAAACAGTATTTGTTCCCCTTCAATGAGGTTCAGATAGAGGTTTTGTATTCTCTCAAGTACAATAAATGTCACAATGCTCTTGTGTGGTTTTCCATTATATGTGGTCCTGCACACCTCTTGCCAAGTTTTGGCTGTATGGTCAAGATTTTTGGACAGGGTTATTGGAAGGAAACTGAATGGATCACTCTCTTCTGCTGTCTATTCTAAGAAATTGCTTCTAGGTTGATTAGCTCAGGAAGCAGAAAAGTAATTAATCTCTTTACTACACTTGTAGCTAGAAAACATAGTCTCAGATTACTGAGTATGACAGATTTTCCTCTCTGCAGTTGCAGCTCCTTTACCTACTTCCCACTCTTTTGATAAAATATTGCATGTCATGTTTCAAGACTAACTTATTTCATTGTTAGCAAGAAGATTGACTTTAAAATGTAGAATGTATGTACTATTTGCCACTTCTAATGTGGGCTTGAAAAATAATTTAGTTGTCTGTTAAAATGTGCTGAGTTTTTATCCAAATTAATGGGGGTGCTAATGACAATTGGACTCGAAGATCTTTAAGGTCTCTTCCAACCTTGATGATTCTATGATTCTGAAATAATTTAGAAGTAAACTACTTGGTACTGGAGTATAGCAATACTTGCCACTCTTGACTCATATATGAAAAGTAGCTGTTTTCCTTAGCTATGTGTACTTGTATGGACTTGCTGACTACTTCATATTCACATCATAAATTATGATAGCTCTGATTTGCCTTCACTGTAAAATTTAGTCTGTAGTTAAATGATACGATTGTGTGTTACTGATCGTACAAAACATAATTATGTCTAAATTCCCACTTTGAGATTCTAATGAAAAAGCATTCATAATCTGTTCTATTTTGTGCTAAAATATTTCCCTAATGATTGTAGTATATGCAGAATGTAATGTAGATACACATGTATCCAATTTCTTAACCATGATTGATGTAAATAGATTGGTGGTATTTGCAAAACACGAAGCAGGAAATTTGCTTACTCCAGACTAAACAGAAGAAAGGAGTCCCAACTTACTCCCATCAGCATTCAAACATGCACAGATGTAAAATAACTTGAGAGAGTGCACACAAAAAGGGGCTTTTTACCCTGATATATTTAATGTGCTTTTTAGGATTGGGTTATAAAACTACATCTTAATGGTTCCTACCTAATGAATGCCTGTACAAGAAGTTCAATGTACACCATATTCACTAAAACAATGGAGCACAGAAATATACATTCAATATATGAAAACAATGGTAACATAATGCAATTATGTGAAAATGTCTGAATAGAATTTTAACAATAGAAATCAAGACAATGTGTGTCATTCCTGCCCCAGCATGTATAGTGGAGAATTTTTGGTTGGTATTTGAAGATCCACAGATGTGTGTATGAAATATTCTGTGCAGAATCTACTGCTGAAAGATTTCAGGAAAAGTTTTGCATAGGTGTGTCTTTACTCCTGTCTTACAAATGTCTGAAATTCATTCAGTATGCCTACCTTAAGATATGCCATACATTTATATTTAATTAGGTTTCACTGATAGTATCCATTTCTGAAACACTTTGGGAAAAGTCCCTCCACTCAGAAAGTCCAAATAATAGAAAATCCCATGCATGTGATGGTTTAGCTCATTGAAGTGCTGATGTTCCATCCCATCAGTGCCCTTTAGTTTTTCCCTGTTCATTTGCCCTTCAGCACCAAACCTCCCAGGTCTGCTTCAGCTCCTCGTTTCAGTTCCTGCTGCTTCCTGCAAGCACCCTCCCTGCTCTGGGCATGTACCTCCAGAACAGGAGAGCCAAACAGCTCACAGACTCAGAAACCAAAGACCTTTCTTGTAGTGAACCTTGATGGAAAGATGTGTACATTTTTACCCTTTATGTATTTTGACTAAGATGTTCTAAGGCACCATGTGGCTACACAATATTAGCAATGAGAGGGAGGATTTATTAGGTACTAGACATGATCTCAGTTTCAGGTAATCTGAAAACAGTGTAGTCATAGTTCTCTTGCTATTAAAATCCAGGTCATAGTAAATAAGTGGTGGAAGGAAGGGCAGGAATTTAGGTGAGGGGTACTGAAAGAAAATGTCTTGAAGCAGAAACAAGAACCTAAATTGCAGATTCCAGCTGGAAATCTGTTTCAAAAATCCTACACAAACACTGTTTTTTTCTTGACAGTCACAGAGCACTTAAAAAAAAAAATGGGATTTATTTTTCTCTCTGCTTATCTTCAGTAATATTAGCTTTAATTATTATAATACCATTGGTGAATCATTGCTTATATTTTAAAAGTGTTAATTGTAAAGCATGCTATTTAACATCTATTTATATATAGTTTTTAAACATACTTCCAAATATTTTTAGTTTAAATTCATTTACCCTAATTACAGTTTTGCTGTTATCTATAAAAAGAGAGTTATGCTTTCACAATCATGTTCCCATACAGGGCTTGCATACATAAGGATACTAAGGAAGTTAATATAAAACCACCACAGTATAAATTTAGAGTGTGATAGCAATAATGCCTTATTCGGACCTTATTATTCCAAGACAAGGGTGTCTTTTTTCAGATTAGGGTAATGCACTTCTAAAATCCACACAAAAAGATAAAGAAGTGTAGACATCACTGAATAGCTATTCCACCTTAATCCTACTGCACTTCTCCTCACATTTATAAACCCTCAAAGTCTGATCCATATTTCTGTAATAAGGGATATGAAAAGTGGTATTCAACAGCAATGCAGCCCAACAACATCAAAATATTGCATTAAATGCATTCAAAAATTAATTTATTGTGGAAAAAAAGGGTTTTGCAATGTTTTTAATGATACCATATGGGTGCTTAAATTACTTTAAAAATCTGTGTCTTAAAAACATCTACTTCTGGTTCCTTTGAAGTAGTCATATTGGTAAAAAAATTGCTACTGAATTAGCCTTCAAAGCTAATAGAGATGAATATAGCCCTGGTGGAACACTATCACATGAAAAGGTGTCTACATCTCATAAATATGTACATGTTCTTCACCCTTAGTACAACGGTGTCCTTGAGAGTGATATTACTGCTGTGTTATTAGCAGGTGTTTTGCATGAAAAGTGAGGAAAAGAAACATTAAAGTAATTGGGTCCTGAGCAATCTCATATTAGGAAGAATACTCTTCCAGAGAAACTTACATGCACATCCTCACCTGCTGATGAGATCTTTTTTAATGTTCTGTTGCATTCACAGCATTCAACTCAAATGGAGTATAATGGCTTTATATGATGAACTTCTTGACTTCCACGCCTGAAATTCTCCTCAGTATCACCTGGAGAGGCAAATTTTCAACCTCAGACTGAGCTCTAATTCACGTGTCAGTTTGTGTACAAACAGAGTGCTCTCCCACCCCAACTGTACCCCTAAAAGTCCCATTGCTAAAGTTGCAGAAGCAGATCTTGAAACATTTCAAATACATTTGAAAAAATCTGGAAAGATCTATGGGTATGGGACTCAATGTTTACAAGTATTAGAATCTTTTCAAGGTTGATAATGATGTCAAAGAGAGATTTCAGAGAGAGAGATTTAATCTTATCGTCCAAAGCAGACTTTGCAAGACTTTTCTTTCTATACGTATCTTCTACTGCAACCTTTCCACTGAGGAAAAGCAATAGAGAGTTCTTACTCCTCTTTGTTTATTTGCTTTTATAGAAGTTTTCAGTATTTAGTTTTGGGTTCTCATTTCTTTTCTTAATGTACTTGAAATTTGCCAGTGATTAAAAAAGCTGGTAAGGGACGCATCAAGTGAGTGTGGATATATTGGAAAAAAATAAAAGAATGGAGTTAAAGAAAAGCAAAGGTAAGGAAGGCATACAATGTACCAGTGGAGAAACACCATCGACTCTTCTACATATAGATTTTAACTTTCCTTTTTGGAGGAAAGCACAGGCAGTTACTAGGAGACAGCTGATAGTTCTCTAGAAAATAAATGGATCTCATCTTGCATATGAGCAGATAACCTTGGCAGAAGAATAAATGTGTTTCTACTGTCCATACTTGCATTAAACAGTTTCTAGGCATCACAAAAAATTAGATATCAGTCTCCTAGGAGTAGCAAATGGACTAAACAGTAAGAAAAAGAAACTGCTATTAGTAAAGAAGACATCATTAGTAAAACTAGTTCAGAAGGGAAGAGACAAACAAAATGAGGATGGGGAAGGAAGTGAAAAAACTCAAGTAGTGTTTCACAGAACCAAGTAATGACAGAGAAAAAAAAGCTGAGAGTTATGGAAAAGTCATGGTGAGGTAGATCACAGAAAGAAATTGAGCAATACAGGAGAGGTAAAACTACAGCTGCAAAAATGCTTCGGGAGTACAAGTTTAGGGGCATGGAAAGTTTCTGACTACAAAACCTGTCCCAGTGCTGGAAGACATGAATGGAGGGAAGGTAGGAGATTTCTGAGTGAGGCTTGCTCAAGACAAGTCATGCACAAGACAAGATTTTCATCTGCTATAAATCCAGGAAAATTCAAACAAAAAATAGTTTAGGCCACCTCACAGTAAGTTCCAATGACACTTCTTACAAAGAAGTCCTTTCACACTATGAATCCACAGTTATCACCAGAAATGACAAGTAATTGAACACATGAGAGCAGCCTTGACCCAGGGAGAATAAATATAACAAATTCCTAAGTGCAGAGAGTCTTATTCCACAATAACTTTCATGAAGCCCTTTTCAGCTGAGAATCTGGACCATTTTTCTTATTTCCATAAAACATAGAATTTTGTAAACCAACTAACACTTTTTAAAATCCATAATCCCTGAAGTGCTAAACAGAAATATGTAATAATAAATATTTGACTTACCAAATCATTAAAGAAAGCTTGTAAAAAATTAGTTAGCTTTTTATTTATATAGTATCATTGCTGCAGTCTAGCTTCTATTGCAATAAAATATACTGAACATAAAATCCCTGTCCAGAAGAACTTAGGATATAAAGAAAAAATACAATAGCTTGTAAAACACATCAATTTTTCATGCTTAGGTATTTCAGAAAAACAGCCGAAAGTAATTTTATAAACTTTACAAAGCACCCCACCTCTGAGATTAAGAACAAGCATGAGAAATTTCAGCTGAAAAAATAATTGTTTGAGAAAGTTAGTGGCAGCTGACAATAGAAAGTAATAATGGAAGTGCCTTGTCAAGCATAACAATTATAATAGTAGCACAATGCTATAATGAGAAAACATCTAATTGTTTCTTTGTTTACTTGTTTCTTAAGAGGTCTCCAAAAAGATGGATGAAAGACAGCAATCCAGTATCTTGCCTTGCATAAACCAACTTTGATCCATTTAATAAGACTGTTTGAACATCATATTGCAAAATATACATTACTTTTTTCAAGCACTCTCTTTATTACTCCCAATAAATATTTACTGTCCTATTTTACATAGTCCAAACTTTCAAAAAATTGTGCTGAAATTAACTCAATTTTTAACTTGTTTTATATTTAATGATTTAATCAGATAAACGTTTCTCTGATGAGGGAAAGTGTTGAAATCATATCAACCAGAATCCCAACAAACAAGCTTCTCATTACTTCCCAGATCTCTTAAACTCTCTTTAAAATAAATGACTGAGTTTCTTCACATTTTAAAAGGTTTCAAGTATTTGCATACAAAAGAAAAACAGTTTACAAGGGAGTGAGCCATGCTGTGCTGTTAGCACAAGATCACTTGTAAGCAGAATAACATGGTGGAATCTCTTTTCTGAAGAGATTTTCTGCAGTTGCCAAGGTTTATTCTCCAATGTTGCTTAAACTGCTTTGGTTCTGCACGAAATGCACATTATTGTCTATTATTGATCTGTGTATAGTCTGTGCTGTAAAGGCTAAAAACATCTTTCTGCTCTATTAAATTTTCTCCTTCACTTTTCCCATCAGCTTACATTAATATGTACAGAATAGGAATTTCCATACTAGATAAGCTTCGGTTTCTTTGTGCTTGAAATAAGATTGGATTTTAACGCCTTGCCCGTTTGGAAGGATTAACCACCACATTCCTGTTGGCCCAGCTGGAGCACACGGCTGCACATGGGCACGAATGTCCCACTGGGCTGTGGGGCAGTGATGCAGCTGAGGGGAGGGCTGTCCCTGAGCTCCAGATCCTTTGGGACATCAGCTGCCCAGGCATCACAAGGGATTGTGGCACCACCATTCTTTGAACTGGTTGGTGGAGATGGGCCTTCTTGAACAACCTCACTCCTTAGTAACACAAATGTTGAAACTTGCAAAGCAAATGACATTCCAGTAGAAATTTCTGATCAGGAACATATCTCCTGATTTGGACAAAGGCGTGGAATACTTGCCATATTACAAAAATAATTTAACCAGGATGGAAAGATTTTGAATATAAGTTTCTTTTTTCTTCTTCTTTTTTTTTTTTAATAGGAGCTAAGTTTAAAGTAGTTTCTTTAAACTTGCAAAACTACGTATAGAAAATTAAAGGAACACATTCCAGAGATGCTGAGTATCTGTCATCAAAATTGCAAAAATCAAAAATTTCAAGACTAAACCCTGACTAGCTACAATAATGCAATATGTCTTAAAAAAGAACTGGAATTCCTGAAAGTATATCTGCATTGAAACCTCAACTAGATTTCGCTTTAACTTTAAATAATATTCTTTAACCAAAGAAAGTCCTGAAATATTCTAGTGAAAATCATTAGCAGAGTGGAGTCAGTGCTATGTAAGAACTTAATATTCATTTTGTGGCAATGAGACTATAATGGATTTTATTTACTAGTCCTAAAAATTGAGAGAAAAAAATTTAGCCAGAACTAAATGTAAATCCTTTGGCAAAGAAATATAATGCTTCCTAGAAAAAAAACCTATGCCTCTACTGCAGCATTTTTAATTCTGTAGGCAATCTAGTTTTTAAAACTTATACTATTCTAAATCACTCTGAGATTCTTCAGACTGTGAGCTCTTGAGACAGATACTTCAATTTGTAACAAATCTAACTCAAAATGCTCATTTGTTGCCTTTAAGGCCTCAGAGAATAATAATAACAGCAAAAACAACAAGAAAAATAGTGACATCGACAATCACTCTGAAATCTAGAGTAGGATATTTAAAATTATTCTAAAGTGGTTTTGACATCCAGCTGTAAATAACATTATTTTGAGAGTATTATTGTACATCAGCTGATGAATATATTTTTATACCTATATCCTATCTCTCTACTACAGTGGGCAGTCACAACCACTTACTCTCATCGTCTCCCCAACTGAAATAAAATTTGATAGAAAACATTTCTTGGGGGATAAAAGAGAGATGCAACATTGTACGTACAACTGCATCATTTGTCTGCTAAGAGGTGCTTAAAGAATGAAAGGATGTTTTATGTAAATCTAACCTTTTACAGAGTTCAGCCAGGAAATTTCATAATGATAGATGTGCTCCTACAGGTGTGAAGAACTCAATGTGCACAAGGTCAAAGAGAGGATAGGTTTTTATGTAATAATTAGCAATAGCTGATTCGTACTGGCAAATTGCACCTGCCTAGAAACAACCGTGTATTGTAAAAGTAAAATACAGCACATTAATGTGATGAAGTTTATGTTTCCACCATATCAAACATCTTCATTAACACTCTTTTACACTGCATGTAGCTGAAAGAAGAAAGCAATTAGAAAGTTTCAGATTTTATGTTAGAGCAGGGAGTATTTGATCAGTGGTTTTACTCACTGAATAATGCAGATTTATCCTAGCCCACACTATTTAAGAAATTTATGTCGAAGTCAGTTATTAGTTCCAACTAAATCTAGTAATTAGTCCAAAAATTTATATTTTGTTTCAGAAAGAAGGATTTTATGAGAAGATAAAATTTTTACTAAAAGCCTTAAATTAAAAAAGATATTACAGTCAAACCATTTTCCCTGCTTTTCATTTCAAAGAGAAATCTAGAAAAATGTTTTGCTCTAAATGTTCAGCTCAGCCAGCAAAGTGAAAAAATCAGTTATGCACACAACTCTATTTACTAATACTCTATGTGGAGGAGTAGATTGGATGACTAATCTTGTTTGTCCCCACATTCCACCTCCACTTGCTTATATACCTGCTGAGAAACAGCAACCTTGAGCTCCCAAAGTCTCGTGGGTTTTGCCCTGATGGCCTTGCAGTGACAATGTGGACTTTGTAGAGAGTGTGTCTGTACTGAAACCAACATGTAGTCTTCTCATATGTTGCAAATACTATTAGAAAGGAGGGTTTCCATGATAATGAAGATAAGAATTTGGAAAGGAACATCACTATTTCTGAAGAAAAACATTGAGTTTGATTCATTTAAGTCTTTTAAAGTTATGTAGAAAGCCAATTTTCTCCACAAAGATTTCTCGTAATGAAATACTGTGAAGGCATATGAAATTTAATGAGTTTGGAAGGGATGAAGGTTCCTGGTTTTGCAGTTTCTACATGACTTTACACAGACATGAACAATGTATATCAAGAAAATAAAAAAAAAAAAGTAAAATCAAAGAAATCCAGCTGTAGCCCAGGAACATGTACACAAAGTTAAGGCAAATATCTGGGATGTAATATAATGCCTGTGCAGAGAAACATCAAAAAGGCTAACTAGCAACAAAAATATGATAACTATAATTAGTGAATGAATGATGTAAAATAGAAAACAATTATTGAAAATGAAGAAAATATCTATATGGGTGCCGAATTAGCCTATGACATATTTTCTAACCCGTACTTTCCTCTGCTTCTCCTCTTGGCCACTGCTCTATTCTGGGTGACATAGTACTTGGATCTGATACTATATTCCTATTTTACACATATCATACAAACCATGTTTCATAAAGAGAAACAATAAAATTGAATTGACTACTCAGTAAAGCCTAGATAGCTGTAAGACCTAACAAAGATCTCAACATGACATAACATTAGCTGTTTACCAAAATATAGTCCCTTTGAGGACACATTTACTTTTTATCCCTTACTTTTTTTTCCTCTGTCATGAAAAGGCTTTAAAATCATCTAAACCTAGGGAAATGGTGTGAATATCCACACACACCCCAGTCAAAATTAACCATAGAGACTTGCTGAAGTGGCTTTGTAGGAGTTTAGAGCAGCAGGACATTTCTTACTCTCTTTTTTTATATAAGCTTTTGTGTAGTTTCTTGTTATCCACTGATGCACAGTGTAGGAGCACATGAAACAGTCCAAGAGGTATCACTGAGTATTTAACTTAGGCACCCTCAAAGGAAGATATTGAAAATTCACTGACAACTAAGACAGAGGTAACTTTTGAGCCCAATTAAATCCATTACCCTTCTAAACCCCCATGATACAAAATATGGGTAATCACATGAGTGTTTGTAGGCTAGAGACAGCATGTCAATATTATCATTGTTTGAGCTGACAATAGCAAAGAGAATTTTCAGTTTAAATAAGTGCCTTAATTGTATCTCCATGCAGAGAATAGAAAACTAATTTTAAAGTACTCTCCTCTTTTTTACTCCTCAGATTTTCTGATATGTTAAATAGGCTCCTGACAGTGCTTTTTGACCAGATTTTCTACTGAATAGACAAGAATGATATCCTACTGCCCAGAAAAGTCATTCTTATATATTTACAGACTTAATGAAAAGTCCTTATTGAAAGAGAGGGCAAATGGGATCTTACAAATGCAGGTCCCTGCACATTTTCTGTGATGCCACTATATTTTTATACATAAATAAAAACATGCATAAAAATATGAAGAAGCACATAAAAAAACAAAGAAGACTCTGGAAAATTATATCAGCAGTGAAGACATAAGGAATGAGGACTCAGAGAAGCTAAAAGGTGAAGTGATTTTTCCTACATTACATTGTAGGTCTTTGTCCAAGGCAGGACTGATGAGCTCCAACTACTGAACTACCCCTCACTTTCTTTTCCATTTTCAAGCCATTAGTATTAGGAATGTGTCCCAAAGTCATCAGATGATAATCCGCTCATCTTCTTAAGACCTATAAGACCTATTCTAATTTCCCAGTCTCAGGAATACTTTGGTCAGCTAATACTTTTCCAAAAATCTAAAAATAATTAATCTAAAACTTCTAAAATATTTTAGGGAAGCTATGACTTTCTCTGCTATTCAAGAATAATATTGATATTTTCTCCTTCACTCTGGATACACCTGTGGTTTTAACCATATATAATCCACATATTTTCAAATGACCCCTACACCACTGAGAAAAAAGCTAATTTCCAGTACTCACTTTCAGCTCTGGAAAGTCCTAAAATAGCAGGCTTTAAAACTGCTACAGGTTTATGTCCAAAGAGGTAAGGATTAGCATGTCATTTTTTGCATCTCCCTCTGAGCCATACCCTGGTGGGTTCATCATAACCAAGGCACCTGGCCTGCCAAGCAAGGGAAATGAAATGAAGCCTCTGCAAAAAATAAAAATCTAAATAATTAATTTTAATTTTTTTTCCCCCTGGATTTTAAGTGCTGCATCTGAAATGTACAATGGCACGTAAAATGCTGTAGGAGGTTTTTAAAAATATAAGCTTGGGAGAAGCAACAGTAATGTGCACGGCTTCCCCACCATAGAGATAACACTCCCTGAATTCTTCTCATTTACAATGTTTGGTAAATATTTTCTTGCAACTTTTGCTATCTAGATATACTTTGGGACATAACATACTTATTCTTAAAATTTAATTTCCACTGAAATCATTTCAGGCACAAAAGAATCTTGAAAAGGCATCCCTATTTTCCTAAAGATGCAGGATACATGAAGATTTTTACTGCTGACACAAAAGACAGACTGTCAGGGATTGCACATGGCACTGGGTGGATGTGATGGACAGAGAAGCAAACAGGAACAGAAGAACACTCAAAGAGAAATAAAAGAGAACTTAGAGCAGAACCTAGAAAATTAATGCTAAGTGGAAAACTACAGGAAAGTGGATAATGGAAGGACAATGATGGTGTTCTTTGCCTCTAGAATTTCAGAGATGAGCAATAAAATAATTTTGCAGTAGATTTCAGAGTTTTATGCAACACAACATTTTCACAACAATACATTCCAGAATGCAGTAGGAATTAAAGTTCATCTCAGCTCAAAAATATAAAATTGAGTGTGGGGATCATGGGGAGAACTGAATGCCACTGGACCCAACTAGCTGTTCCTTTATTGCCTTTGGTATTCAGATGACATTTACTCTTACCCTTTTTTAAAATCCTGAGGGAATCACTAAATTATATATGCACATATATATCCAGTACAGAAAGCTGAAAAGTACAGTTTGCCTTCAGGGCCTGCAATTAGGGATTTGCTAAGTCAGCTATATGCTGTCAGGGAATCAAGGAAATCTCCATTAGAATGTCATTAAGACCTGCAGAAAAGCTCTGCATTTCTTAGCCCCATTGCTCTACATACACTCCATTATACTCCAGAAAATTTCCATATTTTTGCAGAAACATGTCTCCTTAATTAATATTATTGGAAGTTCTAATAGGTTTGTTTAGATCAGCATAAATGCCCTTCAATCATCCAACACAGGGTGGATTGAAGTGGGCAGTCACCTGGCAGCCTTCCTCATTGGCATGTTGAGAGTCTTTGGCAAGAGTGGGTTGAGCACAGTTCACACAGAACTGCTGCAAAAACATTTGATAACAGCATTTTTTTAAGATTTGCCAGTGAACAGTAAGATCAATTTTAAATCTCATTTGCACGGTTTGCTCTCTGACCTCCAAATACAAATGTTTGTTCATAGGCAGCTGGTTCTTTTAATCTCCACATCATTGTTGTGTGAATATTTATACAAAAGGCAAAAAGGGAGCAATAGAACAGGAGAAAAAGAACAGAGCTTGGTCATTTTTTGAGAATTTTTATAGCAATATTCTTGGTAATTGTAATCTGCATTAAGGTCTAGGAACCAATAGGAAAGATTGAAATTGCTGATATTTCATTAACTTGTAAATTTGCGAAATGCGTTATGGAATTTTTTACTAGGAAATTTTGGCAGTGCAAGTGGGTAGTGTAAAGCCCTTGCATTGTGATACACATGCAAAACTTCACATGCTCATCTATTCCATGCACATTACACCCACAGAAAGAAAAGCTCACACATGATCTTACTTAAACAGGTGAGAGTGCTGACTGATCTGGAACCTCAATGTTTTTGTTTTTCCTTGATCCAAAAGAGTTTTGAAGAATAAACTGCCAGACTTTTGCAGGATAAACTACAGGAGCTAGGTTTCCCTCCTGCTGGAGGAATCTCCTGCGAGAAGGAAGTATCCTGACATACCAAACTTGGTATTCAATCTATGTGAATGTTCCTTTACAATAGCATTGTTTCAATGCATCTACCTGAAATTGTCACATAACACATTTCTATCTTATTTAGTATTATTGTATGTAACATACTGCAGTATACAGGAACCTCCAGCTCTTTAGGGAATTTTTGAGCAGCAGAGTAACTTGGATCTGGCTGTTCTGGCCACTTTAAGAAGCCTGCTGCTTTCTAAACTAATACAAATGGAAAGAAATTGGCAAAATCTAGCAGGATTCCATGGCTCAGTTCAGGTCTTCCATGAATACTACAAGTCTATCATGGGGTAAAGAACTTTGCCTCCAAAGCCTGCCACTTCAACAGCTCTTAGGAAAGATACAGAATAAAGGGATGTGCATTTTCTGGTCACCTACCAACCACTTTCCTTTTAGGGTGAATATAACCTTTACTATAGAATACACATTGCACAATCTGCAGTGTTTTTTCCTTGATAAATTTAACCATTCCTTTGGCATAGCTGCCAATCTCTTTAGGAATGTGGAAAGTTTGTGGAAAAGCAGATGATGAATTTCATGTAAATTGTATAACAGATTCAAACCCTTCACATGAAACATGTAAAAGGAATGAAACAGAGCTGTCTCACGTAAGTGATGATACAAGGCACTGCATCCTGAAAAAACTTGGCTGAAGGAATGGAGTGTACCTACATATCTAACATCATTATAAAGAGGTAAGAAGTTGAGCATGTCTACAGTTCTTTTTTCAAGTTTCCCAAATGGACTAGTCCACAATTCAGACTAATGGCTTGTAAAGTTTGCCCTTAAAAAAATATAGCAGTTTTGAGCATAAAATAGTGTCTGAAAGTAATACATTCCATTTTTATGCTTACATAACTTAGAGAAAATTAAACTGACATTTTTCCCATAACCTAATAAAAAAATCCAGTCTCTGTTTAAAGTCTTTGCTTGCCAAATGAAAATCAGATTTTTTTTCTGTGTTGCTTTATGAATCCATGAAAATAGGATACATAACAAAAAATCCACACAGATCTATAACTACAGAAGTGCCAAAGAGGCACTGGTTGGAATACAAAACATCATCAACTGACTTACCTCTTCATTTATCTCCCTTGCTAAGTGTTCCTATATTGTAAATGCTTTAGAATTTGTATAATTTATGTAAATTATTAAACACCTGTTCTTGCCCCATAAAAGAAGAATATAGAACAATCTCTTCAGTTCAATTGATTCTTGGCTTGAGTTGTCATTATTTTCTCGGCAAATACAAAGAAACTGTAGTTCCCTAATGGTCAGATTTTGTTGGCAAAACACAGATGTTCAGAATCTACCATTCTAAAACTGATGTACTTTTGTTGATTTTACTGAGAACATGCCATTAAAACACAATTAGCAAGTCATTGATGAAAAACAATGACACATTGGTCCTGACAATTTACATTCACCTTTTTTGCAGATGTGGTACTGATGGATAATGTAGTTTGGTTGGATATATCCAAACTATCAGAGTTTTCTGGTGGGAATTTTCTGGCGCATTTATCAGTAAATTGCTTTCATGTGTCTCTCCCATAAGCTGCTATCTGTTCTGTTTCCATTGGGACAGTGCTTTAGGGAAAGTATTTAGAAGAAGGGAAGTCCCTTGCAGAAGATGAGTGCACCTCTGAGCTGTGGGTCATGCCACTAGTTCAGAAAGAAGATGACATATTTCACACACAACAATTATTTTTTGCCTTTCTTTGCCAATGAGAGAAATTACTTTTTTGTTCATATCACCTTGCAAATTGGAGCAGTTGCATGCAGTCCTCTCTGAGTCAACTTTGAGAGCCTGCAGAGCTGCCAATTGCCACTCAGCACTGGGGAAGCTGGCACATTGCCCAGTAATCATGGCCTGTTCACTAATAGGCCCAATTCAAGAGATCATGACCACTAATAAAATACATCCTACCTACTTACATGGATCCCTTTCTTCCTTGTGTTCAGCTACACTGCCCCAGCTGAACTGAGCAACTGAACCAGAAGGAACAACTCACAGCCCAGCTGCCCTTGCAGCATCAGCAAGCAAGGAGCTGTTGTTTCTCAACACCCTGGACGGTGCTGACATGGGATTTACAATGGACTCCTGCAAGATACAAAATATGCAAACAAACAGAACACCATTTACTGGAGCAATTAGATCCATTCATGATCTAAAAATTTTGATATCGTAACCATTCTTACAAGCTTTGTGCTTTGTAGTTTCTCAAGGATGAGCCCAGCTTCTCATTTAATTACTCATTCAGCTTGTTTTGCATTATATTTCCCCATACAGACATTGGTTTGGTTCAATTTTCTAAATTTGCCATAAGACATGATATGTTATAGTTTTACTAATAGAAAAATAATGGATATTCAAAGTAAATTATATTTTTATTACATTTTTAAAGTCCTCATTTGGGGAGCTCTAAGTTTGAAGGTTTGAACGTCTCACCATTTGTTGAGTCTGGCCTCCCATGCTGTGAAGTGCTCTGTGGGAATACACAATCTGGAATATACAATCTGGACAGAGAGCAAGTGATTTTCATACCCATACATTGCACTTGTGTAACATACAGAAATTAGACCAACTGCACTGCACTCTGTGAGAGGAAGAACAGTGACTCACCATGGTAAGAAAGCTGGCACATGCCAATAGGCTCAGTTATTAGAATCAGCCTGATGTAGAAGAGAACTTGGCTTGCCTTACTAGAGCACTTCCAGACCTTATGCCTGATACAGAGGGCAAGAGACCACGAATTTAAGCGTTATCAAAATTTCATTCTGCTTTAGATGAAGTGGACAGAAAAAGGGAAAGGCAGGAAAGTTTAAATGAAACTAACCCCACCATATTTCTTGAAACAAACCAAATGTAAATTTTTTAGTGTTGTCACTTGTCATGGTCAATTCATGATTTCCTGAGTCCTGGTGGGATTAGAAAATTAATTACAATATTGTAAGAAATTCCTTTTTTTTTATTCAAAACTCTGGTAGATTTCTGCAATTTTGTAGTACATGAAGAGAGCAGTCCTGATCTCCTAGCA
The DNA here is from genome assembly GCA_013400855.1 of Buphagus erythrorhynchus. Lineage (NCBI taxonomy): Eukaryota > Metazoa > Chordata > Aves > Passeriformes > Sturnidae > Buphagus > Buphagus erythrorhynchus. Next base: position 20,214 of record VZTT01003637.1, read on the forward strand.
GTGCATGGCATTCATTCTCAGGGACACGAGTTCATCTTCCTACACCTGTGGTTTTACGAGTCCCTCTCCCCTGAGCACAGAGCCTCCTACAGGTGTGAGGGCTTTTTCCTCTTTGCACAGCACACAGAATGCCTTCAGATCTCTGCACATATGTGGACACATATGGCTTTTAAGCCATCCTCCCATACCACTTGATTGTCTTTAGTTTGACAGTAATCCCCTTCCCTGGGATATAATTCCTGCCTTTAATGTGGAATAAACCTGAAAGCTGGAAGACATCTTCTTTACTTCTATAAACAGTTGTGGATGAATGTGACTTATCCTGTTTGACAGGTTTTAAAAAAACTCTCTGTGGTTTTTATTAGCATTATATGAGTAACAATGGCTCCTCAGTTATAGCTAGCTTTAATGATTGCATATTAATGTACTTGAGATAGCAGGAATCTATTAAATAAATTGCAATAATTATTAAATATATTACTTGTAACTATCTTACCACCAGAAAAGATTAAATATCAGAATATCACACTTAACACTTAACATCCAATGCGGAACATAGCTGAAGACAAAACCACAAGTGTAATAACCAGTATTGTAAAAACTAAGCTAATAAGTAAAATTAAGAGAGACCCATTTTGGTTCAGGTTTTACCTCTAATCCTTGTTTCCACTACATGACAGCTATTCTTCTGTATAACTCCACCCTGTGTACTTTTATCCTTTACTTCTGCCAGTCTCATAAGACATAGGAGATGAAAAAAGGCCCTTGCTGGTATTTCTAGTATACAAAAACTGCTCCTGGCTAGTGGCCTTTAGCAGCAAACTGCACTTGAAAGGACATTGCCAGAGCGACATCTTTTCTCCTGTCTAGCCATTTAAAGTGGTCTAGAAATAAAAAGTGTGCTAAACAAGCTTGTAATGAAAATTATTATGTTTTTTTTTCATATCTGGACAGCATGGCTGATATTATCTCTTCATGGGCAGAAAAGCGTCCTACATTTCTGAATGAGTTTCTTTGGATCCTTATAGTCATGGTTTGAGACTGAAGAGTTCATGCTCTGGGCAAAGGAATCACTTGTTTTTCTCACAGAAGCTGTCTCAACAGGAACACAGCAACTGTTTAACAGAGCACAACGCTATCCATTCTGTCTGACTGAGAGAATGAATTTTGTACTGGTTTATCTCTGAGTACTGATCTCCCACACACAGGCAGCCGTGTGCATTATGTGTGTGTGTGTGGATACAAACCAACAGCTCTGCAAGTGATCTTAACAAGAACCTTTTTAACACACTCAGAGTTTGAACCAGAACCTCTCTGGTTCTCAGCTACACTAGAAGTACACAAAGAGATAGCAATTTAGCACAGTATGCCTTGTAATTAGTTTAATCATTGTCAGCACGTAACTATAAACCAAATACTAATTAGCCATGTTAGTATATTGATGGGATTTTTCTTAGTTGTTTTTGAGTTAAGTTTTCTGTGGAAGCAAGCTGAGTTCCCTGTGAGAAGCAGGAAAGCAACTTTCCACATATGCTAAAATGTGCAAATATGGGAACTACTAGGTGCCTGTTATCAAACACCAGGTTTGGCATCATTTACAAATCAGCAAAAGTGGAAGGATTAAGACATTAGAAAAGCAGTTCTGCAAATGCCTGACAGCAGTGACAGAGAGATAAGACTGACTGCAGCACTTGGTGCAGGACCCACGGCTGGAACTGCTCCAAATCTCAGGATGTTTCTGATCCACAGATCTTGTTCATATTCTTCTCTGGTTTTTAGTGGTTGAAGGTGATTTTATTATTCAGTTAGATTTTCTTTGTAGAACAGAATATCAAGTGCTTGAAAGGGTGATAGAGAGATTGAGTCATCTTATACCAGTGAAAAATACAATTGGAAATACTTACTATTCATTTCCAACCTGTGACTGTTTCCTCAGGTACCCTGTCACATCTTTCTTTTCTCAGGGTAATAAAAGATTATCACAGTCTGCTAAGATAAGCAATGCAAAGAGATTTACCAAAAGAGAATTTGCCCCAGTGCAGCAGCAGTCTTCGGTGGCACTGCCAGTAGCAGGCAGGCACATCACAGTGCTCCAGGTGTGAGAACACAGCCCCAGCCCAGGAGCTGCCTCGGGAGGGCTGGGCAGACCCTGACACCTCGGGGAAGGTCAGCCAAGCAGTGGAAACTGTGTCAGTGCTTGAAAAAACCTCACAGCTCTCTTTCAAGGGACAAGGGAGCCAGAGGAAAAGCTGCAAAGAGAGTAACTATTCAGGGATAGATTGATGGGGAGGGAAGGTCACAGAATGGTTATTAAGAATGGAAGTGGTAACAGCAGCAGCAGAAGCAATTTTACCTGACCAGAACAGATTCAAAAATTGGCCTTTATTTGTACCAACCCAAGAAATTCTCTTTATCTCCTCATTTGATGGGCAGAAGTTAGAAAAAGAAATGGAAGGGATTTCCCCAGAGACCAAGTGCTCCTTCTCCTCCTACAGCAAAGGAAAAGGAGTTCATTTCATTTTGTTGTGCAATAATGCTTAAAAGGACCAGTTTTAGGAATAAAAAAGTCCCCTCCAGTCATTTATGATTTATGCTGAGACACTACAATGCCAGCATTTCCAGATGTTCAGAAGCCTGCTGGAAAACAAAACATATTTCCAAAAATTCCTGAGGCTGGAAGTGCAAATCTCATTCACACTCATGAGATCTTACATAAACAGTGCCTTGCTGCTACCACAGGGCTGCTCATAAGCACTCACCAATGTGGAGAAAGCTGCATGTCCTGTAAGGCTCTTCAGGCTTTGTAAATCTCCAGACCAGACACAGAGCCTGTGTCCGTGAGCTGCAGTTCCCACACTGCTCTAAATCTGCTTTGCCCTAATTAATCCCCAGTTCAGCTATTCCCCAGTACAACTGCTGCCATTTACACCCACTAAGGATCTGTCCCTGTTCCCCAATGAGGATAAATTCCTTGGGCTCATCAAGATTTATATTTGGCTTTCCATGTGTGTTCCCTTTTCCATCTATAGAGAATTTTCCCATGTCCTGCTTTATTCCATGGAAACTACACTTTGGTACCTAATTTTTGTCATGCAAAATAAGCTTTCCAAAAAGAAATTTGAGACTTGGGGTGGCATTTTTTGGTCCTGAATTAATTTAAAAGCACTACTAGTTTAATTTAGATTTCTCAGTGGGCATATTAACGGGGCAGAGATATTTCTTCTAGTATATATGTATGTGCCCTCACACAGACACATTCATACCCACATATAAACATGGACTTGAGGTCAGAGCAAGGAACCCAGAGCACCTACTGTTGAAACCACAAAGGAGAATTTAGCTTAAGGTAGTGCTTATTACCTCTTGCAGTCAGGCCATTTATTTAGGTCCACATGAAGGCCCGAGTCTGAAAATTTGTCACCAATATTTTTTTCTTTAATGCTGTCATCTTTATCCTAAAATATTTAGATGCGTATTTGAATGTGACTTCAGTGGCACAGAGAGAAAAGAAATAATGAGTGGTTTGAAGGTTATTAGAAGCACTGTTAGAAGCTAGAAAATGACAGGACTATTTATAATCATCCCCTTACATGAAGTCATTTGATTTTGTGGTATGAAAACCACAAATACTGTTTGTGAACAAGACATCCTCAACTTTGGCACAAGAATACATTCATTATTCCTTGTAAGTAAGACCCATTATGAGTGATGATGTGTCAAAAGTCACAAAAATGTTGAAATTCCGATTGAGATGAAAAAAGTAGTACATGATGAATCTATGCGTGAAATGTATTAAATCCAGAGTAGAATATTATTTCTGTCTCCATTAGCAACAAGAACCCAAGAGGATGCAGCAAGTGACTTAAAGAAAAGATTGTTTGTGATATGAATGACAATTTCCAAGACAGAAACCAAAGTGGTGGCACAAACAACCAGGCTGAGTCTCCTCCCCAAGTCCCAGTTCAAATGTTGTTTCAAACCAACGAGGGAAGCACTGCCAGCCAATCATCTTCAGATTATTTATTGCTCTATTTTCACATACAGAACCCTTCTGTCAGCTATTAGCAGTGATTCAGTAGCAGTGCAGGTTATCAGTGTGTAAGGGAAAGTTTACTCCAGAGACCTCACTTTATCAGTGCTTGCTCTACATTTTTTCTCCTCTCTAATAGCTGCCCCATCTATGATCCTTCTCACTATATTTGCCTCATTAATGAAATTTTACACAGTTGTCTGACAATTCAGGTTACCCAAGGATTTCTTTTCAATGAACAGTCACTTGAATGAGTACAGGTTATCTGGGAAGTGACAGTACACTTCTCTTGGGGAAAGAAAAAAAAAAAAAAAAGAAACATACAGGTGACATTTCCAGACATGAGAATGTGATAACTTAGAAGAGAAGTACAAAACTCCACCAGTTTCACCATATATAAAGATCATTGGGTTCCTATGCCTATACATATGAGTTGCTTTTCAAGATATTGAAGTTCACTAACACAGGTACAGGTCCCTTGAATAAGTAAACAATCCTTCTAACTATCTTGAGGGACTACCTCAAGACTCACAAACCTCTGATTTATTTAGGACCAAGCAGTTTTGACGTATTTTTAAATTCAGCTTTAAATGTGCTTATCTACATGTATCAGAAGGCAGTCATGCTATTACTAAAGGATACATACAACACTAGCCTATTTGTTCATTTATGTTCTATGCATACAAGTTATGTAACTTCACTGATTTCCCGTTCTCATTTCTGTTTCCTCATTCCAGTTAGTTTTATAGGCATAACAAATTACATTTTCATTTCAAAGTCAGTTTCCTTTCTTTTGCCCCTGCTATTCTTTCCCCTCAGGTTTCCAAAAGTTAGCTTGTGATTTTGCAGATAAGCATTCCCAGCATGTAAGACCCTATTAACAGAAATTCAGAACCAGGACATAAAACTTTGTGAAAAGGCGCACTATGAATATGAATAGAAGTTTGCAGTTTCTTTTGCAGAAGAAAAAATCCCAGATTGCAACTACCTAATATTTTGGATTCATAACTGTGGTAATGACAACATTTGCTTTTATAAATTGGAGTCAAATGATGGTAATTTCCATTTTCATGTGATCAGTCTTTCAAATATGGAAGTCCATGTTAGAAAACTGCTTCAGTGGGAGCAAAGTAAATTAGTGGAGGAGACTCCAGATTTGGGCTTAGGAAAAACACTATAGTCACAGAGTAGCACTGAGGGGTGTCCTCTGAGGTACTTAACTTTTGGCATAGATGCATGTATAGCAAAGGAGCAGGGCTTTTGTCTAATCCATAGCATATATTTTATTTGCAGCTGATCCCTTTACTCCCTGTAATAGGAGCTAAATCTTCACACCTGACAGACCCTGACAAAGGCCTGGGGACAGAGCAACATGCAGGCTTAGCCTCTTCCACCATGGTGTGAAAAATGAAAAAGCCGTGGAAATCCAGTGTTTTCACATTAAACCTTCACAAGGGAACCCACCCTGAAAACCATGAGGAGTTTTAAGTCTCCTTCTCCCTTTCCACTGTTAGGCCTAAAACTACTCTTGCCACAGGACTCTGCATCTTTGGGACTCCTTCACAGCTCCTTTTTACCAAATGGGGTTGAAATGGGCCCCGTTATAAGCTTACAGCAACTGGGAACCTGAGCCAGAGAGGAAAGGCAGTTAGTTATTAGCAAGTTCTTCCAAGGGAGCCTAAAGGGGATTGTCCACCAGTGTTTGAATATCCAGCTATCAATTCACAGCACTTCTAGCAAGAAGGGGAAAAAAATCCCTGCAAATGACTAACACATGTGCATAGAGCAGGACCTTAGCTCTAGATGTACTAATAACTGTGACTTTTTGTACCATTTTTTTTGGAAGAGGTCAGAGGAATTTAACAAACAAGGTACTACCAGGCTTCCTGTTACTTGTAATTACAAGAACGGGCAATCTTTCATTTTAATAGGTCACATGCTTTTTTTTCCCTTGCTAGCATTTCTTGTAAGCAGACAACGGTGTTAAGAAGAAGAAAAAAAAAAAAAAAAAAAAAAAAAAAAAAAAAGCAAAAAAAAGAAAGGAAACCATTGCCATTTAAAACTTTGAGACTAAACATTAACTTTGCTGGTATGTTAGCAGAATCTGGGACAAACCCTGCCCTAACTCAAGGAGTGCAAAGGGCCAGCTCACAGCAGCATGATGCATAACAAATGAGCTGTCTGGAAAAGGTAGGAAAAGGATGGCAGGAGAGGAAGAGGCAATACAGAGATGGGAAACAGTATGAAATACAGTTCAAAGACTCATTGTACAGAGGTGTTTGAAAGCCCTGTATGTATGCACAGCTATTACTGCTTTCCCCCAGCAGATTTAGGGGCAATAGAAATATAGAAAAATTTGCTGTTAGCTAGCCAGGGCAGTCTCTTTTGGGAAGTTCTACTGTGGTCTGCTGGCTGTCTCAGCAAATCCTTCCTTACGTTCTCCATGGTCAATATGTCTTTGCTAAGCAATGCAGGATACGAACTGGTGCTTTGTTTGTATGTACCAGCTGCCAACTGAATGTGCAATTTAAGTTGTAGATTGAGACACAGAAAAAGACATCAATTTTCCTAGGGAAAAAAACAAACCAACAGAAAAAAAAAACAACAAAAACAAAACACAAACTAATTTTTTTATTTCAGGGCTCATATATTCCACAGATGAGGGAATACGAAAAGAATAACTCATGATCAGTACAGTCCTCCCTTGGTAATTACCACAGAAACCCTGAGTATTCATGTTTCAGATCACACTAAAAATCTTAAGTTCTTTCTGCTTCTAGTAAGACACACTGCTTTTTATTATTCTTACTATATGTACATAGAGTTTTGTTATAGCTCTTTTTCACCACAGATCAACACCCTCTCAACAGATTATGCTGAAAAGCAGAGGGAAAATAAAACCAGGACTAGAACAATTAGTTATATTTTAAACCAAACAGGATCTCATTATCATAGTGTTCTGTACTTTTGGAACAACTGGTAGAGAAAATATTTTGCAAACAATTGTACTTCTAAAAACTATGATGACTTAGTACTGGTATTAAAACAATTGTGAGAAAATATGGGACTGCTATAAATAACTTTTGAAAATATCAACAATTTCTTAGTATGCTTTTATTAGTTAATCTTTAAAAGCTTAACATTAAACTCCTCACCTCAAGAGGACTAAATGGCTTGTGAGCTCACTACACAGCTCTACACAGAGCCCCTCATTCTCTCCCTTCCACCTCCAGACTGCAACCCCTGGCCCTGGCAGAAGCCACCACCTGGCAGACCCATGGAGAGGTGTTCCCATCAAGCACCAGCGCTACCACGAGTGATTAGCACCCCTGTGCTCTGCATGAGGCTGCCCACACCATGAGTCAGGCTCCAGAGCTCGTCGCTGTTCAGCTCCTGGAGGCCAGGCGAGATGTTAGAGCTGCAGCAGTTTGGGAATGGGCAGTGAGGGAGCTGCTGCATGGGCAGTGCAGCAGGAGGGTTTAGGAGTACCATTGGAGGTTGGTTATCAGCTTTCCTATAACTACAGCTACCTGGGCAATAGATAATCAATTTAGCAGAAACGACAGAGGAAACAGTCCCTCGGAATTGACACCACGAGAACCAAGGAGCCGCAGGAGTGTGGGAGGCGTGGGGCAGGCTGGCAGCAGTAACCCTGCGGACAGGACTGCTCCGTGTCCCTGGTGCTGGCTGGCTCTCTCTGCTGTGGGAGCCCTACAGCCTGCCCGAGGAGCAGGAATCTCACCACCCTGGAGAGAGAGGCCCTGGGCTGCAGAAGGGACACTGAGAACATGGAGAGGAAGCACTGCCTCCCCATGGTTCTTTGCCGTTTCATGCTAATGTACCCCAGCCCTCTGTCCCTGGTTGGCCCGTTGGCCTCTCTACCCCTTTCTTCCTTATATGTTGGATCCCTAGAGTGTTCTCCCTTCCCTGCTTATCCATTGGCTCCATTTTGCCACAGTGTCCCCACCCCCTTTTACCCTATTGGTTGCTGCCCTTGGCCCCACCTTTGCCCCGCCCCTGAGCCCTCAGCCCATTGGCCCTGATGCTCTGCTCCACCCCCATATTTAAACCATATTTAAATGGTTCCCCATATTTAAACCTGGACCCTCCATTGCTCCCTGCCTTTGTCTCTGGTCCCTTCACTTGTGCCTGGGATAAATCTGCCCTGTGGGGCCCTACACAAGGACCCTTCTCACCTTTCCTTTGTTTGTTGCTCTAGAGTTACCCAGAGTGTGTGGTTTTGTTTTTCCCCTCTGAGCCAGCCCGTGCCACCGAAGCAGTTTCCCCCTTACCCAGAGATGCGTTCGGAGGGTTGTGGCACCTCCCCACCTCCCCACACCACCACAGCCTGCCATGAACAGTTCTGCTGTGGGCAGGACGAGATGGATGCGTGGGGGATCTGCGGGAGATGCTCTGCTGCCCTGTGTGTGACAGGGACTAACAACAGCACCGAGCCATTAGGCTGGAGAGTGCTGTATGCCATGGATGTGCCACCAGTTTTCTCTAGGAGAAGGACGTTCCTACCACTTCATCACTGGCAGATCTATACCACTTCCTTTCCAGTGGCGGATTCTTAGAACAAAAATAGCGCCCAGACTCCATGTTCTAGGGAGCGCTGGGCTCTGTTCACACAGATCCAGGATCCCACCCACCGTGTCAGGCGCTAGGCCGCACGGCCCCATGATGTCCTGGCTGCAGAGAGCAGCAGCGGGAGCTGTTGGGGTGCTCCCAGCCCCAGCTGTTGGGGTGCTCGCAGCCCCAGCTGTTGGGGTGCCCCAGCTGTTGAGGTGCTCCCATCCCCAGCTGTTGAGGTGCTCCCAGCCCCAGCTGTTGGGGTGCTCCCAGCCCCAGCTGTTGAGGTGCTCGCAGCCCCAGCTGTTGGGGTGCCCCAGCTGTTGAGGTGCTCCCATCCCCAGCTGTTGGGGTGCTCGCAGCCCCAGCTGTTGGGGTGCTCCCATCCACAGCTGTTGGGGTGCCCCAGCCCCAGCTGTTGGGGTGCCCCAGCTGTTGGGGTGCCCCAGCCCCAGCTGTTGGGGTGCCCCAGCTGTTGGGGTGCTCGCAGCCCCAGCTGTTGGGGTGCTCCCAGCCCCAGCTGCTGGGGTGCTCCCAGCCCCAGCCCCGACGGTTCCAGGCTGCAGAGGTGTCCGTGCCCGGGCTGGGCAGGAGCCGTGCTCTGCCGCCGTCCGGGAGCCGGGATTCCCTGCGGCTCGGATCCTGCGGGTGCGGAGCGCCATATGGCACGCACAGAGCAGCCTCTGCCCACGCCCCTCCTGAGAAGTCAGCACTTTGGAACTTCTACTTTTCAAAGAAAAATACTGCCTGTATAATGGACTAAATTCTGTAATAAAAAGTGAAAGGTGGGAGCTAACACAGCACCATTTAAAGCTGCATCTGGAATACAATTGCTGTTTAAAACCAGTGGGGAAAAGCAAGATACGAAGTATCAGAAGAGGGCTTAGGATGGAGCCCTTTAAAAAAGAAGAATTTGTTATAAATAATAAACACATACACAGTTGTACATGATATAAAACTAATTCTATTTCAGTGCCTTGGTGGCATTAATAAACCTCTCAGCTTTATTCTCCTGGTTTATGAGATCACCAGTATTCCTCTATGGAATTACCTACTTTTCCACCACAATGTAAAAAATCATTAAGACAGTTTTTCAATATTTTGTTATTGTTTGACCTACAGATTAATATGCCTCTCTAGAATTTGCATCTTCCCTATTGTCTTAGAACAAATTACAGCACAATAAATGCTGTCTGACTACAGAGTATTGTGTAGCATTTTGCTACTTGCAGTATAGTTATGACTGGCTCCTGCATCAGCAAAATTATTAGAATAAAAATGTTGGGTTTTAGGAGCTTTGAGATTGCAACAAGGTTATAGATCAGAAGATATTTTCTTGCACTAGTGCCCTTGGGCTTGGGAAAACAATCTGGCTGTTAAATGTTAATTGCTAAATTAGTGAAGCTTAAGCCTAATGGAGGCGGCTTCTTCAAGCTGGAATGATTATGTTCATGAAAATAACCAAGGAGAGCTGTGTAAAATATCCTTCTTCAAAATCTGAAGGAAAACAAAATAACCTGCATTCAGGATCAATTCAGGCAGCACTCACGGAAAGGTTTGCTTCTCTTCATTACTCTCACTTAAGGGAAAATTTTAGGAGTGCTTTCTAGTTCTGCTCTGAAATCAAGAAAAATTTGCTGTTTCGCCTGGGTTTCATGTGAAACCCAGTAAACTTTAGCTTCTCTCACTTGGTTGTTGCTTAGAAAATGTGATTCTTTGTATGTCAAAATCATTTTCAGCCTGAGGATCGTCAAATAACGTTAAGAATTCTAGGAAGGGGAGAGAAGTAAGTGAGAGCCTGGGAAGAAGTGATGAATAACTAGGATTGTTTGGGGGAAAGAAGCAGTGCAGGAAGGAAGCCCAGGGTGTTTATGTGAGCAGAGGAACTGGAACAAAAGCCAGTAGAGCTGGGAAAAGTTAGTCAGGGGAGCAGCAGGAGGAAAGGAAAAATATTAGGGATTCTGTGAAAGGAAGAAAAAGGTGAAGGTACCAGAGCCTGTGTGCAAGAGGCAAAGGCAACTTAGGAATTAGAGACCTGTCAGAGAGTCTGTGTGAGAGGGATGCACCAACTGTAGTGGTGGAACAGGACTGTTGACACTAGGGTTCAGTTGCCTGGGGAAAATGATGAGGAGTAAGCAACACTTCTTGGTTTTGAGCCAAAAATCACTGGTAAATCTATTTAAAAAAAAATCCAAAAAGCTTTAAACAGCAACAGGGGCAGCAAACGGGATTGCACTTAACCTATTTGCTAATTGTAGAGCTCCCTTTGTGCTACAGCTGAGATACAGAAACAATACAGACAGAAACTGAAAAATTAAACACAAAGCAAGGAGATGAAACATGCATGGATACACAACAGTCCTTAACTACACATGTTTAATGATCATAAGCATTTATGAATACTGCACACAGCTACAGTCATGCTCATGGGATGAATGATTTCCACAAAATAAAAACAGCTGTGGGGAAATTCTCTCAAACTGTAATAGGAACAATAAAAGCAGTAAAATTAAAAGATGTACCTCAAAATATTATTCAAGTTGACAGTCCATATGCAACTATCTTTTTATACCAGATACAGCTCAATTAAAATGCAATTATAAGAACAATATTTGCTCCATATTTTGTGCATGCTCTGAGAATAGCACCAAATACTCTAATATATGTTTATCTTTTTAATGAGCTTTGGGTTATTCCATGAACATGTGTATCTTAATAAGGACTGTGCGTTATACCCTCTGTGGGACGTAGAACAATGGTTCAATGTAGAGATGACAAAATACCTTGGATGGAATGAAAGGAAGAAAAGTGGAATATGAATGACAGAAATTTACATATAATAAGATTTCCCAGCAATATGGTGGTGGGAAGAAGCATGACTTTCAAGGTGTGGAGGGAGGGGAATTCCATTTCAGAGGTCCTTGGAGACAAACAAATCTGATTCCTTTCTGCACCAGAATTGGCAAAGAAAATTCTTTTTCTGCTTGCCAGAGGCTCTAAGATTTCTCAAATTCCCCATTCCTCATGGAGATGAACCCGGACCTGTTGGGGTGAAGCAACATGGAGGAGTTAAAGCACTGTCCCTGTAGTAAAGACATGAATGTCACATAGAGTGTACTGACTGATGTTTGTACTAATAATGAGTTAATTATGAGGTAGGTCACTTACCTTTTTTTCCTCTCTCTCTCTCTTTTTCTCTCCCTCTTACACTGCTTTTCAAAACTGGTAGGTTTAATCTCATTAAACTGCTGTGTTTCTATGAAAAAAAAATTTGTTAGATATCAATGATCTAAAAAAATTACAATGTGGGAAAATGTGATTAGTAGCAACTGCAGAAAATATCACCATCATATAAAACAATCTTTTATCTTTGCTCTTTTTTTTTTTTTTGTAAAATACATAGGGAACATTTCATGCACACCTTTGTTACAGTAATTGTCAGCAAAGGTTAACCTTTTAAGGACAATCATTGCCTGTACATCATGAATTTTTCAGTATCCTCTCTTTTTGTAGTAGTTCTGATCCTTTCTTTGTCTTTGTTTCCATCATTATGCCATTATTATAATCCCACTGAGGCCTTCTCAAGTAGAATTAGAACAGCACTTAATTACTGGAATTAGAAATGACAAATATCACAGTTTTTATCCGGTTGATCTTGTCTAAGCTCTTCTGTTTATGAACTTGCATAATCTTGAATCAATGACTTCTAACATTTTCCAAAGACTTAGAGGAAGATGATTTTTTTCTTTTGTGTTTACTTTCTACTTCTTTGTTCAAAGTGAGACTTTTTTTGACACTATGTGCACTGACAACTTTGTCTAATTCTGTATTACTTAGTATCTACATTTTTTCTAGCCCTCCATAACTAACTCCTCGTTTTCAACTTGCAACTAACAGTGGGATAATCCATCTTCAATAAAATCACACCAAGTCTATACTCAGAGTGTCTCATAATTCTACCCATTTTAATTCATGACTATCTGAAACTTTTTCCTTAGCTCTGAAATTGTCTTTCTTGGTCTGAATAGTTGCAAATTTGTTTAAGCAAATATAGGAACAATAATTTTCATTAATATTGCATTTGATGTTCACTTGGATAAACATGATTCAAGTACAGAGGTAACTGAATTCTTATCTAAACTCTGCACATTATTCTTTGATACTGTAAGTGTATGGGAGAGAAAAAAGACACCACTGCCCTAAATAGTTTTGTTTTGGTTTTAGTTTGTTGGGGGTTTTGGGGTTTGGGTGGGATTTTTTTATATTATTTCTCACTTTGCTGCTTTCTCTTCCTAAGTTGTCCACTCAGCATTTCTGTCATTAGCCTGCAGTGATGCTAGCTATTATATGTAATTTTGCAATTAAAATAAAAGCAAAGTTTTCTAAGTCTCTTCAAACGAGAGAAATAAAATTAAAACCAAATAATATGAAATCGAACAAAAAAACCCAAATCTCTCTCTGGTGAGGCTGAGTAGGCTGAGTGTAATATTGAGCTAAACCCAAAATCTCTAAGGCTAAAACAGACTTCCTGCTTTTAGATACCAGGGGGCCTGTTCAAATGATTCCAAGCACAATAGTTGGTCATAATTTAGAGCATCTGAATTGCTTTAGCAAGCTGAAAAGCAGAGATGTCCAAGCAGATGTGTTGCATCTGAATAGTGTATTATTTCTTCTATTTTAAAACAGATGCATTACAAACACAACTATTAAAATAGTCTGATTTTTTTCCCTAAATGCTTCCAGTCACATATGTGCTTATTTCTTCTTAAAGGACTCTCCAAAGAATAGCGTAATTAGCTCTGTACTGAAATAACTTATCTGTGTAACCCATTATTTAGGAATATAGAATTATTTTAAGATCCTTCTATTCAAAAGTTTAAATTTCTTATGCTCAGTACACACATCTGTAGAGTTTGTTTCACCTCTCATTTGGCCTGACTTAAACTTCATAAAGTGTTAATCTAACAACTTACTAAAATTATTGCTAGAGAGCAGAACTATACAGAGTACTGTGAATTATACTCCAGAGTTCTTTGAAGTGATTTCTCTTCCATTCAGTTTTGTAAACATCTATCTGATTCTCACTCCTAGTTTCAGGGGCCACTGTTCCCTTGCTTTTGACTTTAAAACCTCTTGCCTGCAGAGTAATTAAAAGTAACAGTTGCTTTTTGGTGGACCCTAGGATTTCCATAGCTGCTTTCCTCATTGTTTTAATTTAGTTTATCACCTCATAGATCCCCAATTCTGTTGCAGTCCAAGGCACAGAAAATATTGAAAAGGACTAACTATAGTTCAGAAGATACTCACATCTATATAAGACAAGCAGGTGAGAAATACATAATTTTTATGAGTGGTGGGCAAATACAAAAAGGGGGCAGAAAGTATCTGGTTTAAAGAATTAATGATATAAGAAAGGATGTCTTAATGAGCAGATCATTAACTGAATGTCTTGTTTCAGCACTCCCTCCATCACAGTCCCTGTTAGGTGTCTGACTCTCACCAACTTCAAAGGGAATTTGCTACCTAAATACCATGGCAGATATGGGTGTGAGCCTTTCTTTTTTTTCAATTATTCAGCTATAAAATGGGGATAATTGTACTTTCCTTACTTTTCATGCAGTTACACTTGGGTATTGTAAGGATGAGTAAAGAGGAGAATGTGAACTGCTCAGATACTACAGTAATCAGAGCAGTTTTTAAAAAAAGCCTAAAATAGGAAGAAAACTAGAAGAGTAGATCATCAAAGTCTGGTAAAATGGAAAATGGCAGGGAGAGACTGTCATGGATCTAGGAAGAAGGTCTGGACTGGCTAATGGATATAAATTACAGAAGTTCCTGTGATATTGAAAAGTCAGACAACTTGGGAATACATCTGAACTTCTGGTTTCTTATCCAAATTCAGTCCCAAACTGCTAGCATAATACAGAAGCTTTTCTCTGCCTTTTCTATTGCTACTTTTACTGAATAGATGCTTGCATCTGTAATACTGCTTTTTATGCTACATCAGCATGTTCAAGTGTAGAATCATATTACAACGATAAATTCCTATTAAAGGATCACATTCTAAACTGAAAACGTTATTATTGTCATTTCTTTCTATCTCAGAATCTTTTGCATGTGTAAGTATTCTAATAAATGTGTATATTTGTGCATGAAAGAGACATTTGTGAGGGACAGAGAACGTTTCCTCTGCATTATGTGCAAAGAGAGGAATTCATCCTTCAGCTGTAATATATTTCCATTCTTACACATAATCAGCATTTTGTGCACATATTTGAAATTAATTTTTCAGCATATGTCAGCTTGTAAAGTTATAGAGTCTGCACTTCTATATCAAAATCAAAATGTGTTTAATATGGGGAAAATATTTTCATCAAGTTTAGATGAATAAACATTTCTATGTCTATTCACAGTAACTGGCTAATATATTTATAATGTAGCACATACAAAAAATAAGTTTTAGGTGATGTGTTTCATTGATATCATGCACAATTTGAGAGTGAGGGTTCCTTATGGTCAAACGAGTGTGAGATGGCTTGCAAGTGCTTTCCTTTGGGCAGATGTTCAAAATCCTTGGAAATGTTTTCAAACAGGCTTACCAAAGCAGAGCAAATTTTCTGCTACAGCTTTATTTTATAGGAAGGCTTTTGGCTGTAAATTGTGCAATTCTGAAGGAAGAAATCTGGAGAAAAAAGTGTTTCTATGAGATGCATAGTGAATTTCAAAACAAATTCAGGTCCCATGAAAGGACCTGAGTTTTGGGTTGATATATGAGCCTGACAGGGCATTATAGCCATCTGTGATGACCACAACATATACAAAAGACTACTGAGGTATCTCAGTTGTAGAGGATGCACCACATCTTCTAGTCATAGCTTATTTCTGATGCAATTGAGAAGGGAAGGCAGAGTGATTTACCTACACTTCACTTGTCCCTCTAGTTAACCCTTGAGGAGTGGGATGGGGACATGGTCTAAGCTCCCCCTATTTATAATGCATTTCCCTTTATAAAGTTGAAAATACAGGGCATGAAATAATTTGGCCTTAAAATGTTTGTCTTCACTTTACTTTTAATTTCCAGTACATACATAACATTTTTGGTCTACTACTACCAGCAAAAAGACAGTGCAAAATAAGTCCACAATTGTGTTATACATTCTCTTCCTAATTCAGTCATTTATGGGTTGTCAGCAATATAGCAATCCTGTTTTTAAAGGACTTCATAAGGTGTTGTGGATTTAACAACAGAAGAGTTTACATTTTAAGAACAGAGAAGCATTAACCAATATCTCCAAGTCCGTCTGTGGATTTCATGAGATCATGCATGGCAGTTTGTCATTGATGTATGTCATCCATCTAGCATTACTGTTGTATTGTTTTGAGTATTAAAATAACAGTTTCCAGTCCAATTTACAATCTGAAACAATTCACAAAGCAACAGTGCTTTGTACCGTAAAAATAGATGCCAGAGATTATTGGGCAAGGTGGTGTCATGTCACATGTGAGCAATTCATTAATTAACTGCTTGAAACTGCTATAAAATAATAGCCATGTCATCAAGATGAAACTGCAAAAGTGCAAATAAAATAAAAGTGCACTAAGAAAGAAAACAGAGCAGTTGTTATTAAAATATCCTCAAGTTACTGTTCATTTTTACTACCCAATTCTCTGGTCTTTCTGGTGCTCAACCCAAACCTGAACTGGTACCCCAAAGACCTTTACTTTACGTTACTTCTGGCAAGGCCTGGCTCCTCTGCACAGAATGCAGAATCAATTTGAATTTACACTATCATATTTTAAGTGCACAGTGATCCTGACCTGCAACTGTGCCAAGTTTACACTTGCAGATTATGAAAGATGTGCCAGAATGTTGATGGACAACATTCACCAAGTATGACTAAGTCTGGGAGTTTATTCTTTTGAGGTTCTATCCCTGCAGTCAGTTTTATTTTTTGCAAGGCAGCTGAAAAGTTTTCTTGCCTGTTGGTTCTTTTTGTGTCACATTCTTTTACTTTTTAAATGCTCCATAGAAGAAAATTCAAGTTCTCTACAGCCACTGAAACTCCAGCATCCTAAAGGCTGCTCTGAAAGTACAGAGGCAGCAAAACCCCACAATGGCTTGGGTCTGTGTCTCTCACATCTCAATACCACAGTCACAGATCCCAACTTAATCCCTCTTTTTATTAGCAAGGTTAATTGTTGATTGAACTTTGTACTCCGAAATGATGACTCCCACCTCAAGAGTCTGTGTTTCTCAGGTTCAATCTTTGGTGGACTACTTACAGAAGTTTACCATCTGCTTTAAAGAGAACAGCTGGAGTCAGAATCTATGAAGAAGGCCTGATTTTTAATAAGCTTTTCTTACATAACATAGACATTTTAAAACGCTACAAACAGACGTAAAAGACAGAACACAATCAAATCCCAAGAGCTACATATGTTCATAAATGCCAAAGTAACATAGAAATTGGTTCTAATTTTGTAGCATAATTGATGGTGTTTAGGAGCTGGAAAACTCATCCAAGACATTGTAAATATTTTGGATACAGGCACTGATTTTGGTGCAGTCTGCTCTGCCCAGGACTGCCCTGAGGGAGTGGCAGTCTGATGCTTCCCATCACCAGAACTTTTTGCAGTTGGTCATAAAGAGTAAATACAGTGACATTGGTGGACTTTGTCAGTGTAAACCACTACAAAACAACTATAAAAGAGGAATCAGTACCCCCAGCCTACACAGTGGTTTCTGATCTCAACTCCATATCATGTTTCTCCTTGCCAGAAAATTTTTACAAAAAAACATGTCTGTCTAATCAAAGACTTGTAGCATGTATGAGGCTTTAAGTACAAAGAACTCAATTTAAAAAAAAAAATCACTATTAACTTGAATTATTTGGATTAACAGAAGGGAAACCAATCTACAGTGACACGTGATGATCTGAGGGTGATCATGCAGTCCATGTAAAAGAAAAGTAGGTAAGTGGGTTGTTAGAATTATTAAATGTATTACAAAATGAGACCTGGCACTCTGTGATGAAAATGAGACTATCTGGGTAAGCAACAATGATAAATTTCTCAGACTTACACCATACTTTATCCTCCTTGATCTCTTTTTAGCTTTAAATTTAGCTTTGTAAAGTAATGCTTCATGAGGCAACCCATCATACCATTACTGAATACTTGGAAGAAGAAAAGTACTCTTAATAGGAGCCAAGATTTTTCAATGATTGTTCATGAGCTTAAAGAGATGAAATATTTCCTTGTCAGTGCTTATTCCACACCTGACATTTCTCATATTTGATCAGTTAATGGTTATTGCCCACTATGCTACTTTAAAAGGTCAGGTAAAAAAGGGTTGTTAAGTCTCTTTCAATGAGACACATATTGGGAAAACCTGTTTGCATCTATATATCTCTCTTTTGGGAGGCATAGATATCAATATTAGCACTTAACAAGAACATACTTAAGATAATAGTAGCAACATGTCTGGATGCTCTTCAAACAAAGATCTATGAAGAAAGATACCACATGTAATATTTTGCTCGTCACTTGAGGTAGATTAAGATGTTGAATTCAACTAAATATATTTCTTTTGAACTCATTCACTGTGGAGCAGTTGTTATATCCAAACTATTTCTAATAAAAAGAGAGAAGAAAAGGCTTTTCCAAAATTACAGATTTTTTCCCAAGAAATAGCTGTTAAATATGTTTGGTAGCTTTCCAGGAGTTAAATAAACAAAACAAAACAAAACAAAATAAAAACATTTGAACATTCAAGAATATTAATGAAAAGCATGTATTTTTTTCTGGAAAATGTTCTGACCCATTTTTAAGAAAGGAATATGCAGATGATTTCTCATACGGCTTTGAGGGATTTTGTTCATTCTTGTTGGAGATGTTGCTGCCTTTTGTTCTAAAAGGAACTCATTGTATGTATTTCAAATTATTACTTTGACATGCATGAAAAAGATACTAAGTTCTTCAGACTTCTCAAATCTAAACAAGTGGTGAGAGCCATCCTGTCTCAGTAGCTTCTTACCAGAACCTCAAGGACAGAAGATGCACAAAACTTGTGGAACCAAGTGAGCAAGCAAATGAACTCTCACAGTTCAATTGCTTTCCATGCAAGTCATCTCTCACCTTCATTTATCATCTGGCTATTTCTATTCACAAGTACAGTCCTATTTATTGGTTAAAGAACTTTTTACTGGTGTCAGAGATATGTCAGAAAAGTATTTTGCTCTCACCTTCAGCTTCTTCACAATTTTCTAAGTAGCCCTAATTGACTAGATTTCCATGTGGTTTTGGCAGAATAGCTGTCCTAGCCTGGGCCCAGAACCCCCAGTATTGTGCTTAACTC
>VZTT01003637.1:52424-74373 GCA_013400855.1 Buphagus erythrorhynchus
AGGAAATTTTGGGGAAATATATACTGTATTGCGAATTTGAAGCAAAGTTATGTTTACTGGTTGATTAGCATTTTTCAGTTCTTTATTTCTCCCAAACTTACTTTCCCTCCTCTAGCATAAGACAACTAGGATTCTTGGTGATCAGACATGAGATTTCTATAATCAAAACAAAGGTGGAAGGAATTGCTCTTTTTTAACAACCTCCATCCAGCCAAGGTGCAGCCTGACAAACTGGTAACCTAAGTTAATTCCCCAGCAGAAGGGCTGCTTCTTTATCCTCTGCCCGTGGGGGACAGGGCAAAGCCTCGTAATAGGACAAACTAGAAACTTCAGGGATGTGGAAGAACAGGTGAGAATATAAGTGATCATTATCTTCAGCCAGTAACTGGCAACCAGATGCTCCTGAAATACATCAAAAGAGTTTTCAGTAGCACAGGGCTTCCTGCTCAGGGGGAGCAGCAGAGGTTGTCTTCCAGCCAGAAGAAAGTGATACACAACCACAGGTAACTCTGTTTTTGCTCTGCCAAATTTGCAACCTTTTACTTGTCTGTCAGGCCAAGACTCAATAAACCAAGTGGTCATTTTACATTTAGTCTTGCATAAATATGGTTTTTTAAAAGCTGAGTTAACTAGGCTCAGTCTGCACGTGAATAGCTGGATCTCGACTATTGCACAGTATCTTTCCTTATCTGATTCTCTACAACAACACAAAAGTAAGCTCTTAGACTCTACATTATGCAAATATACATGCCTGGTATTGTCATTTAGGAGACTGCAGATCTAATCTCTTTATTTTCCCACTCAGTTACTTGTTTTTCCTCTCTGTCCTCCCAAAGTTCCAAGCAAAAATGGAACTCCTTTGAAAAAAAATTAGCATTTGTATCAATTTAGTGTTTCAGAGTAGAAACACAGTTGGTCTATACAGTTGCTGAACAACACATGCTGACAGAAAAATCCTAATGAAAGATGATAGCAATTAACAAGAACTATCAATGTCGAATTCCTTTGCCAGAGAGGAAGAATAAATTTCTGCCTGGTCACCTGAAAAGAACAATATCCAATTTGTGGGCATTATCCACTCTTTTGAGAGCTCTGAAACTGTAGGATTTTTCCCCGAGTTAATTTTAAAGGAATGCCTGACATTTTAATAAAACTCTCATCGTAAATTTTCATTTGGGCTTTTCAATAAATAATTAAATAAATAAATAAATAACGAGATTTGTCCTTCTAAACTGTCTCTGTGGTGAGGAAAAGTGGGCAGGTTTCCCAGGACTGCACCTGGAATTCGCTGGTTTGCTCTGTGCTGACAGTGGGATGATACAAGGAGTGTAATAAAAAGGGAAAGACTTAGCAAGATGACTTAACACAGATGCCTATGATCTGTTTTTACTGAACTGGGCCCCAACTTTAATAGAGATGTTGTCACCATTGTTTGAAAGGCTGATCCAACACTCCAGTTGGAGTAAGAACTGGACAAGCTAAGTAGCTAATTGCTATTCTTGGCTTGCTCTCCCATACACTGAATCCACCACGAAAAACAACATTGCAGAACTGTAAAATACCTCAAAAAGAAAACTATGCTCAGTGGTTCTGACTCATACCAACAAAAGCAAGAAAATGCAGAGAGCCAAAGGACTCTCCTTAGTCTATTTTTTCCATGTTGTGTCTGGGCATTGCAGGGTTTTCCAATACAACAAAATGTTCACTGAAGAGCCGTGATGTATCTTTGCCTCCTGGGGGGTGAGCTAAAGGAAACTCATATATTAAATTTCCAGTTCTAACAGTGCCAGAATTTAAGTACAGATGAACCTGTCACTATACTGTGAAGGAGCAGTACAGGTTTAAGCCAAATATATTTAGTTTCTTTGGCTGGGTTTCAACAAATACTTAGGTAAATTTGCTACATGGGGTTTCCCAGCTCCAAGTCCACACAGAAATTTAACTAAAAATCAGTTCCACCAAACTCAGGGTAATTACTTTGGTTACTAGCCCATGCCTCTGTCTTCCAATTACTCTGGTAACTTTTGGTACAGACAACCTGAAGTGGGCCTGCTTCTCCTTCTGGAATTACTTTATGATGTCTCAGGTATATTCATCTTTTATTAGCTTTTGAAAAAGGTCCAAAAAATAATGCTGTCTCTCAGATTATTAGTTAACCCACTAATTATTCATAAACACTCTTGACAGCTGCATTAGCTGCCCACTGTCACTATCCTCCAACAAATTTTAATACACCATCAAGAAGTATTCTTGTATAGCTCAAAGAAAACCAAGGCTTTGACTGCACAAGTGAGACTTTTCACCCAGAGACTTATGGAAACACTGAATATTGGAGAAATGGAAGCAGACAAACTCCTCATAGTTTTAGCAGGGATTTATTTTGAGCATTCTCTTCTGTTTTCATCTACCTGATTAGAGCATGGAATGCTCAGGAGCCAGCAGTGCTTACAAGAATCAGAAAGAACAATTAAATTAATGGTTTTGTCAGAGCAGCAACAATTATATTATTACAATATGGCATGGCAGTATCTAAAATCCTCAAACAAGAATATGGCCTCATTTTGTTAAGCCTTGGAGAAAAACACAATGATGTTTCCCTCCTTCCTGCCCCAAAATGCAAATGGGTAAAGCAAACACTAATTCAGAGGGGAGACTTTCATTGCTGTTTTATAAACAAAAGAATGAACCATTGACAGACAGGATGAGTTGCCCAAAGTCACAGGAAATCTGTAGCAAAGTGACTGAATATGCTTCCCCCAAGCCATGTGCCCTAAATAAAAACCTATCCCTCTTTCAGGCAGCAAGAATTTCAAGTCATGACACTCCTCATAAAATATGCAGACTTTCTGAAAAAGAGTGAATTTTCAATTTACTGATAGATTAGTAAACATGATGCCTCTGGGCAATTTGTACGATATTCTTAGAAATAAGTAACATTAATCAATTTTTCACTATGGACATAATGTATACAGTATTTGAATATGCATTTATAATTCAGAATGATGTAATTAATGAAAGCAAAATATATTTCAACGACATGTAGTGCAACCGTAATTTATATAGCTTTAAATGCAGATTTATAGCCAGTTTGTCATGTGCTAGTGAAATGTCTGCATAAAAATGTGTGAACATTTGTGCTGTAACAACTCTGTCAAAAGAACATCATGGTGATCATTTGGCAACATGTATATGTTGTCTGATGAACTTAACTATAATTAATTATCACTGCTAATGAACATTTGATTAAATTAATTTTCTAAAATATACAAATGATTAAGTGAGAATATGAGATTTATTGCACATATTGATAACAGTAAACTCTATGTGACATTTTCCTGTGTCTAATATAATGAAATAGTGAAATTATAATTCTTTAGAAAAGAATTTCAAAAGAACCTTTTGGAAAGCTCTGTTCTAATATACATATACCCAGGAGTCATTTGAAAGAGCTCAAGATAACCACAGTGCTGACCCCTGCAATACATTCCTGTCACTATAAAATGCTAAGAATATTAGTAGAGCAAAAATAATACCAGAGTGGTGCATAGTAACAGAAGTTGTTGCCTTCAGTCTAAATTCAGGGCTTAGCTTAAGAGAGCTTCATCCCTTTCAAAACACTGGCTGAAATACAGAGCACTTGTCACATGTCCTGTTTTTCAGCTTGTTTAAATTGACCCTGTTCATTGTACATTGCAGTGCAGGTTTTGTATCAACAATGAATGGTAGTAGAATGTATTTTCACTGAAATTGGAATACACAGAAATAAACAACCTGAAACAACTCTGTTATTTATCTCTTACATTACAACCATTAAAATACTGAACTAGCGCTGGAAATCAATTTGCTATTGTTTCAAATATCGATCCTAAGTTTGTACTAAGTAGATTTTTTGGGTTATAGTTCCACAGAGAAAATTAATTTGCTTATATTGCATTTTGCAACACATAATGCACAAGTGTTGCCTTGCCCTTTGAGACTTCCAGAGGAAAGAAATTTCCTTCACACCAGTCACTGCAGCAGTTTCTGCCAATGATAATGGTGACAATTGAATGTGGTGACAAAACATGAACCCTAGAAACCATCATCTGTCTTTTCAACACACTACTTTATGTCAGACAGGATCACAAAAAGTTCCTCCAGCTGGAGCAGTAATAAAAGCACACTCAGAAGCTGTCCCTTACTTTTTTCATGATCACCTGATAATGAACACCTTCCAAGTGGGTCAAACACTTCTGGGTGGAAGGCAGAAAAATACAGGCACAAAGAACACATAAACCGATGTAAATAAAGTATTTTTTCCCTGTGGTATCTGGACTGCACGTCAGATTTAATATATGAATATTGCTCCCTGTGTAGGACTCATTGTAGCTTAGCTTGCATGGCTGCTCAAGATAATAAACAGGCATAATCCTATATTTGGCTTTCAGCAACGCCAATAGCATCCTGTTATCTTGTTTGATGTTAGCAGTAATGTGAAATAAACTAAATTTCAGAAGTAAATCAATACTCATTTTGACAATAAATGAAAATTATTAATAAATGCATTTTAAATTTATGTACAAATGCAAGACTCAAGAATGTGGTGAAGCAGTGAAAGTAGCATCACATATAAAATAACACTTTCAAAAGTCAATCATATGTTTGACTTTAATTTTATACTTCTCGAAGGATGTTGAACTTTCTTTATGAAAACATTCCAATTAATGTAAAACGCAAAGTTTGTAAGTATGTTTTTAATAATAAACGCAATTTATTCTTCTAATGAGTCTAAATCCCACAGAGAAAGAAATAAATCAGTATTTAATCATCAAAAATTTTGTCACTTCACTGGGAATGTGACCTTCTCCTTAATTTATCACATAGCCACCAATATTTTCTACTTCTCTAAGGGTTTCTTGCTGAAGTTCCCCAGTCTTTTACAAGTATCAGCAATTTATTTTACCCTACTTTCATGCACCTAGTGCTTTACAATCCTTGTGTTAGAGGCTACAGAAAAGAGACACTAATTGTTAAACTTTTTGCTTCAAGTTGCACAGGAAGATTGATGACAGAAAGAAGCAAAATTCAGATTTTGTGACATACTTTAGCTGCCAGTCTGTTTTAAATTTTTGATTCAGGAACTATTAAAAGAAAAAAAAAGCCTTTGGATCTGAAAGGCTAACATGTGGGTATGGAAACTCTGTAAAGATCCACCTGTAGTTTCTAACTGACCCTCTCTGGGTTTGTGCTGACTTTCTCTTAGATTTAAGATGAACTTCTGGCTGTTAGTGTCTAAACACTCATTTAGACAAATCATTTCCTTTCCATACCTCTGCATCCCAATTATGTTGTAACAGCATCTGCATAAGGCCCATATCTTTACTGTCAGTCTGGAGAATCCTTCTACTCAGAAAAAACGTGTGTGTGTACCACAAATATTAAAGATTTCCCATCTGTCACATCTTTAACAATTTATGTAAACTCCATTGCTGGGAAAAGAACCCAGAAATTACTGAAATACTTTCCACCACTCATTTAGCTAAAGGATGCAACAGCTATTGACATACTAACTGTGGATCAAGAGGGTTCTTGTAGTTATATCTCTAATTCTGTCCTCTTAAACCTAGCAGGAGATTTGAATTAATTATACTGGCATCAATGATATAAACAGACAATTCATCTTGAATCATTCAATAATCTTCAGTAAATGATTAATACACTTTTAATCACAGAATATCTGGTATCTTTCCAGTCAATACTTCTCATGAGCCTAAAAAGATACATTACTGCAAGCTACAGATCAGTTTCTGTTTTGTTAGATCCAACTAGAAATGTCTTGGGTTTATTTGGGAAAGGAAATTTAATGACTGAATTTTTCAAATCCCGGGGGAAATGATTGTGTAATATTTTGTTGATTTTCTTCCAGCTAGATCTAATTGAATATAGAAAATGTATTGGTAGTTTTATTACTAGAATATTTATTAGGTCTGTCATATCCAAACTAAGTGAACTGTCTTTGAATTCAGGTTGAGTGTGTTATTGTTCTTTCTTTAGGGCATAACAACATTCTCTCATGGAAGTTTGGCAGTCATCCATCATCAATGCTCTCCTTGGAGGTTATCATGCATCATGGAAAAAGGGCCTGCCCTCTCCCTACCAACAATATTTGCCTCAAAGGAGAAAATGCCCCCTCCCCACGGCTCTAACTTTCTTTCTCTGACAAATCCATAGTCCAGCAGGAAGTGGCAAGGTGCCTATCACTGCCCTTTTTGAATACCAGACCTCTGGGCATTTCAGCATGACACTATACCATGAGAAATGTAGGATGAGGCAGAAGACAATGTAACTGAATGTCAAAGGTTTGAGTTCAATTTGGTTTGAAGGATGGCCAAAGGCTCAGATCACTTCTTATTTTAACCAAACTATTCATAATATACGTTGTCACTTTGTTGGTAATGCAGCATGTTTCATTTGGCTGGTCCAAAGAGAAATAGTACCTACATTACGTGCAGGAAAACACTCTCTGTACTAGAAAGAAAGGTGGGGGTATTTTTTTAACTAATCCTATATTCTTTTCTACTTCTATTTGGTCCCAGTTAGACCTCAACTATGAAAATATATATTGTCTATTGGTCTTCACTTTTAGTGACAGCTTGCTTTCTTAGAAAACCTTAGAGAAGCACATACACATTCTGCTTTTTGCTGAAGACTTCACTTTTGTTTTTTGTGAGTCTTTTCTTTAATCTCAAGCATGACTTTACATCGCCAGCACAGTGGCTTCCATGAGTCAAGCTTCTCAGCATTACCACAATACTGAAATAAATGTACATAGTTTTTCTCTCTACTCAGGGAAATACAGTGTGCTTGTCTGAGCATTCAGGTCTTTTTGTTTGTTTGAATAGGGGATGTGAAACAAAATACCTTTTAAATAAGACATAGACTGTTGATAAATTTTATTAAATTACACTACAGATTGGTGAAACTGTTCATTTGATCTAAAATTCTATTTGTCATTCCAGAACTAAAAAACAAAAAGACAGATAATAAATTCCATTTCTATTCATCATGCTCATTACTATGCACTTTTATCCCTAATATCTAACTGACACCATGTAATTGGGATGGTTTCATTCCCAGACTTACTCAGAGGAAATCTTTCCATTTGGAACAGCTTAAAATTACAAATAAAAATATCCAGGTCCTTTAATTGTATCCAGTATTTTCTCTCTCTCTTCTCTCTCTCTTTTTTTTTTTTTTTTTCAAAATCTGCCCCATCCTCAAAATATATTTCAAAGTGGCATCAGTGTGCATTGACACTCTGCACCTGGAATATGCCAAATGTTCCCCTATGGTTTGGCAGCCTGGATGATAAAGGTGAAGAAAAAAATGTATGTATGTTCCTTCCATAACATAAAATTATGCAGAAATGCTGATATTATAGCATATTAAACAGCATTCTGATATTCAGTTGCAGTGAATAATAAAACTAAGATTTTTATTTTAGTGCCCGCAGTTATTCTCACAAAAGATGTAGGCTATCCTCTTCAAATATTCTCTTCAAATGATCTCCTCCATCTTACATATTATACGTAATATGGTGGATTCCACCTCCTTGAAACTTAATCCTTGATCAGATATTTTATTTGGTATCTAACACACCGTGAATAAAACCTACATTAAATGTTATAGGTGTTGAGACTTTGACACTTCTCACACAGTTTAAGCTGGCAGTCTCACTAAGAAGTTGCCCTGCTGCTGGACACAAATGGAGCAAAGAGCACCCAGGGGCAAGCAGGACCCCTGTGTCCTGTCCTGCAGGGCTTGGGCAGCCCCAGGCTTCAGGAACCCCAGCTCCTCCTCAGCTCATGGCAGGGCTGGCAAAACGAGCACCACTGCTGGGGATAGTGCTCTTGAGGGTGAAAACCCGAGCCAAATGTTCGTGGCATTAATTGTCAAACCCAGAATTACAGCTTTTAGAATCTCTGCTGTGTATTAAAGTCAGGTAGAGCCAGGAAAGTTTGCTGAGCATCATGATTTGGTGCAGGCTTTGTCAGACGAGGCAACGCTGCTGCAGGACAAAGGCTAACTCCAGATTGTGGCTACTCCTATGGAGCCAGCTTTAATTTTCTCTGCCTCTTACTCATATACAAATGATTAAGAAGAAATTTTCTCATTCCTGCCTTCTTATGAGATTAGCTTTCAGAAAACTATTTAATTTGCTTTAAATAAAAAAAATGTAAAGCAAGGATTCTAAGAATGTGTTCAACATATGTCTTTCCCTTATGTTGTGTAGAATACTCCCCAGCTGAGCATTTGTCCCTCCTTACAAGACCAGCACTGCCTTATATTCTCAGAGATTCACATAAAGATTTCAGAGACTTTTCTAAATCTTGCTTGATTTATCACTGTCTCATATAGCCTAGCACAACTGAATACTAATATTCATGACAAGCTCTGGAGTAGATACATGTTCTACTTTCCTAAACTCTTTTGCAGTCTTAGTTCTTAATATTTTTGTCAGCTTGAACAATTGCACTCTTAGCTGCCAAACTCTTTCACTAAGCACTTTGAACACTCTCATCACCTCTCCTCTCTTTCAAATCAACTGACATTGTCTAGAAATTATAATTCTTGTTTGTTTCTGCAAAGTTTATTTCAATCAGTCCTTTAGAGTAGATTATTCTCTCTATATATTCTTGTGTTATTGTTGGTTTTTTTTAACATTTTGAATACTAGTAGAGAGCACAGCATAAATCGCGTTTATGATTATGAACTGTCATCCCACACTCCATGATAATGATAAGCAATCCCTCAAAAATCATTGCCTAGTTCTGCTTTTTCCATTAAGTGTGTACTTTTAGTAGTCATAGACATACATTTGCTAGAACCAAAGGTATATCTTTACTCATGGTCTCCAAGAAAATGAAATCAAACAGGGTCAAGTATTCTAGCCTTGTGTAAATAAGTACATTTTACTTGATCAGTTTTCTAAATGTTTCCAAAAATCTTCTAAATGTTCCTTTCTTAGTGCACATTTCATTCTTTCTTTATGAGGTTTTGTGTTTTCACGTTCATCAATATAATACATAATCTTTGTTGAAACCTTTCTTTTGATAACCCATTTCTTTGGAGCTCTCATTTATTTGCTTGTAATTTTATTAGCTTAAGTGCCATCAGATCCCAAGTTAATTGGAAGAACTGTAAAACCCCACTTGAGATGATGCCCCCAATGTGCTGTCCTTGTCCCAGCATCAATTTTATCATGTGGTGCGTTATAGACGTTTTTCCAGAATTTGAGATTTTCATATGCAAAATGCGAAGGTGGCTATTCCTGGGTAATTTGGCATTCTATAAACAATGTGCTCCTTTTTTAACCCCTATATCTCATCAGTGTACACTTCTTTTTTTTTAATCAATTAAAGGTTATTTCTGATAAGTAGTCATGAATTCAGAGCAATCAAACATTAGTGATCTGCACAGTTCTGGACCTGGTCATCTGCATTATAAACAAACTACCAACATTTCTACTTATGAAGTATTCCTGTTGCTTCTTTTTATCTAATATTTGTGGAGAAATAGTGATTCACACCCAAAGTATGAGTCCCAGCTCCCTTGGACCCTGCTGCCTCTTCCCAGCATTTAACCTGCAATGAGAGAAGCCCAGATTTGAGTTCTGAGGGGAAGCAAAGCTCAGAGAATCAACCTGAACTCCAAACTCTGCTGTGGCCCTATAGCTGCAGCTTCTCTGGCCCACTTTTGCCTCTTAACACTTATGAGGTGGCACAAAAATCTTTCAAGACCTCTGTAAAAAAAATTCTTCTTCCTAGATTTAACATGTAATGGGCTGTTGTCAGAATTATTTGTCTTATCTAAGGCAAAAATCTCAGTATTTCATTCTTGAAGTCAAAATTCTTAGAGGTTTTTTTTTTTCACATCTTAGTTCCCATTTTCCACCTATTGGTGAGTTCACATGTTTATGTTGGCTGAAGCAATATTATTCTGTCTGAGGAGGGAGACCATAGAAAATATTTCTTTATGAAAAGCCTGTAGCACTTAAAGAAGGCCCTTTCTATCAGCCACCCAAAGAGTCTATATCTGTATACATCCATCTTTGGGCAAACACATGAAAGGGTGATTTTACAATAATATTTGGAATAATTGCACTCTGCCAAACTCAAAGGTGGTACAAGCAGGTGTCGTTTCATTGAATTTATTTGTATTCACTTCACCACTTGCGGGTGTACTATATTTAATTTCCAGATTTAGTTGCACTGGCACCAAAATGGAAGCCTGATTTGTCCATTCAGAAACTGAAGCATTGTTTGCTGTCTGCCTCAGTCTGCAATTGTACAGCACACAAACCCTGACCTCCTGCTAGTCCAGCCCATGGCAGTTTGTTCTGCTGGGGACAGTGACAATTGGGGTAGCATGGATGAGTTGAAGCATAGAGTCTGTGGAAACTGAGCCCTGGCCCAAGCTCAGCCTCCAGGAATTGAGAGCTACCTGAGATATTGCATAATATGGGCTCTATGGGGAAGGAAATATTCACTGCTAATTAAAACATTTCTTCTGGGGGTAGGAATCAGTCATTAGGAGCATACTGCTTTTACAGAGTGAGAGTGAGGTGGCAGCACATGATGGGTTTAAGCATCAAGGGTATCAGAGGTTACTTCTCCTTTGAGAAGCCAAGATGTTTCTAAGGGAATTACCTCTGTGGGTTAGGACTGCTGGTAATTGCCCAGGCCCAGTGAAAAGCACAGGCTTGCAGAACATACTTACCCAATTTAAGAGGAAGAGTACACAGATGATTAGAAATCTGTGAAGCTTCCTTGCAGTCCAGTTTTCCAGGACTGCCTTTCCCGGATTGTTACTAGTCACAAGTGCACATTTACAGGAGCCATGTTATCACTTTCCCTTCATGCCCCCATATTCATTAAAATAGTCATACTGAGGAGAAAGCTACAGCCAAAAGGCCACTGAAATACAGCAGAGATCTTAGGAAAAGAACAATTTGGAAACTGTTGCTTTTTGTTGCATAACTACCTGGAGTGAACAGGCTGCTATGAAATATCTGCACGTCTACTCATCACGAAAGGCAATCTATCACAAACTCTGTAAGTCTGTCTGTTTAACTACTTTTTTTAAGCAATGTTGATGACTTGCTAAAAACAATCTGAGCTAATTCTTTTTAAATACAAGCAAATGGCAAGTAATTACACAAACTGTGATTAAGAAATTGGTGGTAATCACCAGAATACAACAAGTAATGGATTGAAGTGTTTTCAACAATTTTTAAAGGTGTGATTTTTCCCTGTTTCATTCCAGTGGTTTAATTTTGTTAATGTGCTTTGCTGCTGAGAGGGTTAGTCCTGCTTCTTCAACAGGATTCAGTGCTGTCATGTGTTCTGTGGTCATGCAGAAAAGATGCACGGTCCTGTGAGCCCACATATATTGATTCACATATCTTATAATTACCCAGGTAAGAGCTTAGGTCCTCTTCAGGTGCTCGTTCAGATGTATCTCAGCAAATCCTCCTTGCTGCTGAAAGGACCTTACAGGTCTATTTAGTGGAGGTCTTCCTGATTCCACAAATAACTTCCTTTACATGACCTAGTTTAAAGCCAGTCATGTAGAAAAGCAAATGGCAAATGAAAGATGACTTCATATCTAATGTCTCCATAAATGTGTGTACCTCAGATATAAAAAGCTGGGTTCTAATTTACTAGAAAGCAGAGGCTTGATCGTGGTGCTGTGCTGGGCAGTGTGCCAACCCACAATTTACTGCTGGCCTATATTAATGAGGTAACAAAGTACACTAGTTCAAAATTTCATGAGAGCTATAAGGACCTTGCTGGGACAAAAGATTTCTGTAATTCTTAATCATCATTCTTTCATGGTTATATCCAAAATCAATATTGTTTTTCTCATTATTAAGAGAAGAGAAAACTGAAATAGCAAAATAACACCAAGTCTTAAGCTACAGTGCCGTGTTTTAGTTGGCAGTATGTCATAGTGAAAATTATTTTTTAAATTCTGGGCAATTTGTAAACTGCATTCTAACATGCAACATGATACTGTGTATACATATATATATGTACATATATATATATTTACTATACATTATGTCTACACAGATACAATTTCACTTTGATGAGATAAACAGACCTTTCCACAAGAATTATTTATATGCTGCACATAATGCAACTTCTTCTGTACAAGTGGTATGTGCTTTAGAGAACTTTAAGAAAACACTGTGTTTAAAGTAGAGCAATTTACATTAAAGTGCTTGGCACTGTGATTCAAAATCTGATGGACAAGAACATATAGATGAGAATGGATTTTCAACAAGTCAGTAGCATTTCATCTCTGGCTAAGAATAGTACTTTGACCCAGTTTTTTATCCAATTTTCATACAAACAGGCATAAATTCACCATGCAGAGTCTCCTATACTTATCCTGGGGGGAAAAAAAAAAAAGGAAAGAAAAAATAAGGATAAATGCAATGCATGTGATAAAGTCTGATAAATTAGAGGGCTTTTTTTCTCTGCTATATCAACAAGCCAGGAGCTATTTATTCAGCTGTTTGAACCTAGCAGATATTGCCTTACAGTTTGGAAGAAAACCTGATGATTTTTGGGTGTAATCCTGCAAGGATAACTTCACTTGCTGTCTACCCTTGTGTAGACTGTGGTGCACGTGGCACAGAGCACTGGAGATGCTGAGGAAACACAGACTGCTGTCACATGTCAGGAGCCACAAACCAGTGTCATGTCACTCACACTCTTTAACACACCTGTCCCAGGTGAGGAACTGTGCTTTGTCTTCTCCTCAGAGTGCAGGAAATGAGCCAATGGACTCAAGTGAAGCCACTCTGAGCCATTTATTTCCCATGGATTAGAGCAAGGGGAGTTCACCTCCCCAGTGCTTGCCTCTCATTCCCCACTGAGCCATGCAGGTAGGCTCCCACACAATGGTACAGAGACAATTGCTACTGTACAACACCTATTTTAGCTGAGAGGTTAAAAGTTTATTAAGCTGTGGAAAAAGTCTGTGTTTATTAAGTCTGTGTAAAATCTAACACATTATAAATGTATTATTGCAGATTTTACTATCAGAAGTGAATTAAATTGGAATGCATTAACTTAATACATATTAAGCAAAGACTGAAAAAATATAAAAAAATGGTTACTAGTCATGTTCTCAAAAAAAGGCTGTCTAAAGCAGCAGAAATTGAATTTATGACATTTGGGGAAAGAAATGGTCCCATTTGTGTGAGACTCTAGTTAAAAGATAGCTTTAAAATGGACATAAGTTCAGAATGTAGGAGATCTTATGAGTCTTGTATAAATCAAGAATTACAGTGTTCTAAAGCCAGAATTTGTGAGTGGAATGAGGTGCTGGCACTGCAAACCTGAATTTTTTAATGATGCAATACGCCAACTTGTTTAAACCCCATCCCTGCTCAAAGCCAAAATTGAACTCTGAGTCAGGTGACCTTGGTAACTGTTTTCTATGAATTTGTGAATAAATCTTTATTTTTGAGGGCTGGGGGGAGATTAGGCAGAGGAGAAAAAGAGTTGTGAAAGACTGTAGAAAAGTAGACTACATATATTTATGTTATTTATGCATATATAAAATAATAGATAATTTTTTCCCAGTGTGTCTTTCTGACAAGTAAAATGAGGCAACACTTGGATTACAAGTATGGACTCAATGAATAAGGACCACGAATTATTAATTGTAGTTTAATTGCTCAATCTTAACAAGTTAACAGAAGGTTAATTTTCAAAGAAATTTTATTTACAGGTAATCTTGCATGACTATGTACAAGACATGATGTAGGAATACAAATATCCATGTGGAATTTTTAGGGAGCATGTCTTTTAAAAGAGTAGCCTACTAAAAGAAATCTCTTACATATATATATATATACACATATATAGCATTAACTGCCAGACTAAGATTTATATATGTTGTATATGTTTATACTTTATATAAATTGCCAGATGAGATTCTGTCATTTTTCTTTCTGCTTCTTAGTACAAATAGGAAAAAGTAATCTAGGAAGAGCTATCAATAAGGAGCACAGACCCTTATTGTACTCCAAACCTCTCATGCTATTTCTAGTCATTCCCTGATCAGCATGATTGGTTGCCTGTGTACATTTTAAGCCACTGAGATTGCCAGCTCTGCTGACACTATGTCAAAAACCTAACACTTAACAAATGGTCTAAATTTCTTTTGACCAAAGCACAGATAAGCCCTATCAGCCTAAGTGCTGGGGTACTGAAGGTGATTGTCTAGATTTGTGCTATCCCAAAACTGTAACCCATTTCTAAGGTCTCTTTAACAGTGGCATTAGCTGAGAAAAACCTAAAGTAACCACAGTGTCAGTATACAGTGTCAATACTCCTAATGTACTTGTAGCAAGATTCAGGACAATTTCTGAGCTTAAAACATTCGCAGAAGAATTAAAACAAACAACAAAAACAAACAAACAAAAAACAAAGAAACCCTAAACCCTGCTTTTCTGTGTTGCACTGTTTAACACTTGTATATTAGTAGATCTGTGAGATCAAAATATCCAGTATTGATGGGAGCCAAAGTAAAATTCCAGAGAAAATGCCTTCTGTTATTGGAAAATTGAGGTGTCATCCCTGAGAAGGAGATGTGTCTCCCCACAGTAAGTGATTCTGTTGTTTCAGTAAACCAGGAAAAAGGAAAATCTTCTTGATGGCAGAGACAACATGAGCCAGATCCTGCTAATAAACTTGTCCTAAGCAGAAAGTGTTCAGAAACTGAAAAATGTGGGAGCTCCTCAGAAGGTCAAAAAGCAAATCATTGCAATGGATCTTTAGCTGATCCAGACCCAGGCCTCTTTTGTAATTCACACTTTATTCAGAAACAAGCTGTGTATAACAAGAAATTAAAAAGTAAAAACAACTCGGTGCTCCTTACAAATATGCTCCAAGTTGAAAAAAAAAACAAAACAAAAAAAAACAAAACAAAACAAAAACCCNAAAAAAAAAACCCAAAAAAAAAAAAAAAAAAAAAAAAAAAAAAAAAAAAAAAAAAAAAAAAAAAAAAAAAAAAAAAAAAAACCAAGAACATACAAACAGATTGCAAAACACATTTAAGTTCAGAAGATGCAGACTTCCAGAGAGACTTGCAGATAGAGACTTGCAAAATAAAAGTACTTTTCTGTGGTAATTATCTTAATTGGATCCCTCTTTCTTTTTTATTTTTCTTTTTCTTTTATTTTTTTAAATGATAAATTCATGCTCCTTTTTTGTGATTTTTTTTCTGTTTAGTCTTGTAACATAGACTTGGAAAATGACTTTTTAGAACACAGCGCTTTTATATTTAATACAGTTTTGTGAATTTGCATTTCCAGGCCAGTGTATGAGTTATGTTTGTTTTTTGCCCGATTTCTCAATTGCCTGCAAAAATCTATTATGTCATAAATGGCCAGTGAAGTAAAAGGCTGGGAGTCACTACTGGAAGATGCATGACCCATAGGAAGGCTTAAGTTCAACCACCTTCTCTTTCTCTGAACCTTAAAATGTTAAATTTTGTCTGAAGAAGGAAAGCTATTAAGGAGAAGCTGCTTTTTTAATGAAACAGAAAACCACTGAGTTCAGTTATTAAAACTATACTTGTCACAAAAATATGGATCACTTCTTCATCAATTTGAGCATTCTGCCTATTCACTGTATGTTTAACAGAATATAAAAATATAAATCCAAAGACTTTTGGAATATGCTTTGGCTTCTTTCCTTCTCTTTAGTCTTTAGTTTTCACTGTAGTCCACCAAAACTTAACTTTCCAGCAAAACTAGTTTATCATTCTAATCAAATTGGGCATACTCCAACATTGCAGGCTTTGTGGTGCACTTGCTACCACAAACTGCCTTAGATGTGCTCAGTATGAGAAAAGGGTTTAGTGAGTTTTTTGAAATACATTTTTACATTTGCTGAAACTGAAATCCTTTAGTAATTCTACCAGCAGGCACTATATAAACACTTGCATTATTTCCTTTTAAATATATATAGAAACAGATTAAATGAGAGACTATTTTTTATTTTGCAGTGATTATTGCAATTCTTATTTTTAATTCTGAGAGTCTCAAAGAGTGGCTTATAAATCACCAAGGTCAGCAGAAACTTCTACCTCACTTTTTATTTGCATCATCAGACAACACTAACTTCTCTCACTCAGCACAATATCTGTAAATCTCCACAATACTTTTAAATAAATGTAAATTAGTTTCACAGAACTCATTTTAGGTAAAGAGAAATTTTCCATAGTCCCATACTAATAATCACAACTGATGACAAGAGTAGTATTTCTGTTCTCATGAAATTTCTGTTAAAAAAACAGCAATACTTCCTACAGGCCTGTTTTTTAGAAGCTATAAGGAAAAAAAATAGACAGTGTAAATGAAATGTTAAATTCTTTTAATCTTTCAACAGACTGCTATAAACAATAGTGTTTCTTAAAATATACTTATTGTCAGGATATCTTTTGAAGCCCCATTATTCATGAGGCAACAATGGCATTTTCCTTCCTGCATATATTCTTTAAACTTCTCTGGGGATATGTGTTTCATTCCAAGTAAGACCACAGATTTTATTTTAATAAAAGAGATTTAGCTTTGTCTATATATCTACCCCATCATGAAAATTTTCCTTCCACTGGTATCCATTTAACCACTTCATGCTTTCAAATCTTAACGTATGTCTCCTTCCATTTTGTTTACAGGATTCTATGCCTTAGACCAGAGAAGTGTAATGGAAATCCAACTTCCCATTTACATTTAATATCAACGCTATTTTCTAGAGCTGAAATAGATTATTTGCCCACCATTATGAGAGCTCTGATCTAATGAAATATGCATATGCACATAAAGTAGTTGAAAAGTCAGCACAGGTGTACACCTTCAAGTTGAAAAACAAAAATTCTTTGTGAAATCTCTAGCTTCAGCTGAGATTGCTGTGTCTGGATTATAGATAAAAGAATAATATCCTTCAAGTAAGTTAGTAGTTCTAATCATTCAAGTGGCAACTTGCAGAGACTGTTTTCATTCAACAGAACCTTGATCTCATTCTGGTTTTGTTAATCATTTACTGTATGATTATAGAAATATTGGATTCCCAGTGTACCAGTCAGAACATGCATATAATTCTATTTATAAGTGTTTTTACAAGGCTCACTTAATTACAGACAGATTCTGATGATCTATTGAGTAGCCCCAATGAGTTTATTGAGTACTTCCAGTGACCCCTTGCAGGAAAAGGTGCTATTAGCATCAGGAAAAGTGGCTCAATTGATTTCTCAGTGTTTAGAACATCATTTGAAATCCCCAAGTGCTAGACAAATGCAAAGTTATATGACATGTGTAACTCATATGGACTATGAGAAAATAATTTTTATGCAAAGGAGTTCACTAGCATGCACCCTGCCTCCTATTGACTTCATTAAGTCCCCGTGTGGGAGCAAGAGGCAGCAATTTGCAGATCCCTCTGAAGAACTAGGTCTTTACAAGGTAATCTCAGCATACATCATGTGTTCACCAATGAGTTTGATGGAACATAAAACAAAATTGTGGTGACAAGCAAATCCATCAATGGCACACCCAGTAGATTCCAATTAAGTTAATTAGAGTAGACTTTCTAATGAGTGGAATGTCAAACACTGGATCCATGCCCAATGCTAATCATTCATTCATTTTGCTGCTGGTTCTAATTCACATTATGCCACGGAGGTTTCATGCATTCTGACACCAAACTATGAGCAAAGTGCTTCTGCTTTAGAAATAGAAATAGGAGTACAAGCACAAGTTTGACACACTAATTAAATATGCCAGGGTGCAAGATATATTGCTAAGAGTTATTCTGTCCCTATAAATGCAGGCATCAGCCAAAACAAAGAAAGGGTTTATAAAAAGTCCACAGCATAAACAAGACAGTGACAGTAACTATCCTGTTAATCTGAGAAGTCTACTGAAGTGGCATTGAAATAATAAGGAAAAACCTCAGAGGTAAACCTATTACACAGAAAGACTACTGAAGTCTGAGTATACCAAAACAGTGGAGGGGTAACCACATGAATATCAGCCAAATAATTTCAGCCAAATGCTTTGTATATGATGTCAGAAGCAGAGTTCCACAAAGATTTCCAGAAAGATCTAGAAATACAGATTGCTAACATCCAGGGGAAATACTCTCCTGCACCAGTAGCTTCAATAGCTAACATAAAAGGTTAGCTTCCATCTGCTGATAATTAAGCATTCTTGAGTTTATTTTGTATTAGCTTCAACAACTGATGAGGATGGATGTGCATTTGGGCACCTAGCTGAGCACTGGAGAGGCAGCAGCACTGACACACATCCATCTCTTCTGATGGGTCATCTCCAAGGACAGGGGCCTTCCCAGGCTGGAAGAAGGGACACAGCAGTAAAAGCCCAGTTCACAGCAGGTATTCTGTCCAGACTAATCTCTCATGTGCACTTTCTGGATTTGCTACCTACTTTCTGCATGGCAACTAACCATATTTGTAAGAGCAGATGCAGAACATCACACCTTCAAATCCATTCTCAGGGTACCAGGAGGTACAGGGGATGACTAGCTTCAATATGCTGTGTAGGGAAGTAAGTTGAAGTTTCCACAGACCTGAAAGATCAGTTGGTACTGATTTGATTCTCATGCACATTTTTTGGTAGCTCAACTTGTTAACACTGAATTAAAGAAACAATTTTAACTTAGTGTATATATGGTCTATGCTTCCTATGTCTGGAAGGAAGCTGAAGCTAAATTTTCTGATTTTTTACAACAAACATAAAACAGACTAAAGTCATAGTCTTTAAGCTACTCTGTAGATGCTCCCCTGATGAATTGTGTTCATAGGGCTCTGGTTCCTCAGCTTCTGCCCACTCATGCTGATGTTAACAGTACTAAGCAAGATAGAAAGTGAAGCAGAGACTGCTCTGATTAAGGTCGTTTCCCAAAACATACCATCATTGCACAGAATCTAGCACTTTGGAGAACATTTTAGTGATCAGGTCAACAGTCTTCCCAGATAAAACTGGAAGTTAGTACACTCTGCTAAAAAGTCATGCTTCCTCAGAAACAGCTTATAATAGACATATCAAATGCATTGGATGATTTGTAATACATGCAAGGATCAGTAAGTCACATTAAATAAAAGCAGATTTAGTAAAACTGTGTAGCCTACACTGCATCATAAATTATTAAAATTAATGAACCTGATCCCCTCTGCAGATTACTCCATGGCTGACACTGGTATAATTTCATTGATATTAATGATTCACTTCCAGTTTCACAGTGATGTAAAACTGGAATAATAGCACTATGATTCAGGTCTAATACTGTTAAATTAGCTGCACCATTTACATTAATAGATGGCAGGCAAATATGTCTTCCTTCATTCACTCAGCCCAGGTGATTAGGGAGTTCTTTTTTCTGTCCATTATATGGCACATTAATCCATACATTTCATATACACCTATATAGCAGCTTTTGGATCCTGATATTCAGAAATGTAATTTTAGTATGGTGAGAACTAGGGGTGAAGGCTGGTGAAGGAGGTCGTGTCAGAAATGGAATAAAAGTTGTAACCTAAGTTATGTAACTAGTGCACCTCTGGTATTTATTCCTTCCCTGGTAGATGTCTTTGGTCTCAAATATTGTTAAAGAGCTCACCAGCCTTTCCCTGGCCCATTGCACTCTGTGGGACAGGTTTAAGGCTCTGGCACTGGATGGCACAAGTCCATCTGACTGTGCTTGATGGAGATTCTCCTCTAGGCCAAAGGGAATAAACCAATCTAGATTTACCTCCATATGCTGCTTTGGAATTCAGTGAGTGAAAGAGCAATGCTGTCAGAGTGCACTGATGTTACAGTTAAGCTATTACACAAGGTAAATCTAATTAACTCATTGCAACATTCAGATCACAGAATTTTTTTCTTTTTTCTTTGCTTAATAAAAAATGCACACAGACATCTTTGTTGCACACAAACATTTTTGATGCACACAGGCATTTGTATACTTTTGGTGTACACAGACAAGTCATGTGTTTGATTTTGCAAATCTAAATAAGAAATAAATATGATGCTCATGCCCCAGTTACACGTCTACATCATAGCTGTTTAACATACCTAAAAATCGATTATATAAGGAAAAACCCTTCTGACATAACAGAGCTTTTAATGTGACATGTAGCTTTGCTTTTGACACACTCTAGTTTTTTGAGATTTCAGTATTTTTAGTGAAGAGAATACCTTTAAATCAAATATTGTTACCCCAAAGACTTTTAGTCTTATCCATATTATTTCACTAACATATATTAATGTGGAATGGAGAGAAGCCATTATATTGTAAATACTAAACCAGCTATGCAGCTGACTTAGAAACATGGCTAGTCTGAAATACTTTTCCCAACATATAAACATTGAAAAAGCTACTGCTTTCTTAAAACATGATACAAATATGTACACAAATAGCTATAGTTTAAACTTGACAGCTGGAACTGAAGTCATTATAATGTTTGCACAAAATCCTTCCAGGTGTATAAATACACTATTCTCATCCAAATCTGAGGCTTACAAAGGAATATGGCCTGTTCAGTGAGCAGGTTCAGTTCTGCAAGCTGAGGATATTTAGGGCACCTAAGTACTTCAAAGTGTATCAAATACTAAGGGACTTCAGTGAAGTCAATTGTAAGCTTTAATTTTGTTGAATTTAGATTTTTTTTGTGCAATAATGAAGTCTCAGTTAAATTACAAAATTCTGTGAGAATATGGAAACTGGTTATATCATTCAGAGTAACTGGCTAAAAGTATTTTCACTTTAAAAAAATTCTGAATTTCTGAAAGTGCTGAATTAAAGCATTTTCTTTTCTCCCCTTCTCTTTGTCTAACTTTTGTTTATAGTTATATTACTCCTCAGTTTTTATTACTGCTCGTTATCTGCAATATTCATGTTCATTTTTCTAATACAATATAGTATTTAGTGGATGTCAGAAAAGCTTAGTGCAGTACCATTTTTGTTGTAATGTGGGTGTCAAATCCATGTGCTCTTACACAGAATTCTAATTGAGTTCTGTTGCCAGCTGAGGAAGTGGAGTACTGCAGCATGACCACCACTACAATTTTCCTTTCTTCTTCCCACTCATTACATTCTCAAGTTCATTCCAAGTGAAACTAAGTAAACTTTTGGTTTCCAGAGAAGTTTGGCACTGCTTTTATTTGTAGCTTTATTCATGTTGGGGCTATTTATGTTTTTAATTTGTTTTAATTTCTGGAGCTCCCATTACTTTCATTGCCTTGGAGCTGCATTGGGAGCAGCCTCACCCCAAGTGTCAGCAGAGGCAGCAAGTGACAGGCTGTGGCTCTGAGCTGCTGCTGAAACAGCTGATGCTGCAGCAAATAACTGTGGTGACAGACACCATGGCACTAAACTGGTACTGGATTGCAGGTGGTTGAAATATGAAAGAGGATTTTTATGTGAGAAAATCATTATCCAGAAGAGATAGAGTGGTTTATTATGTCCAAACTTGAAAAGTTCTTCACCAAGAATGATGCTGCTGATATGCTGCTAACATGGTACCACATACATTTATTTCTTTGCTAATAAAGAGCCTTTCTGTTTTGTTGGTTTTGGCTTTTTTATTATTATTTGAAGCATCATTAGCATAATGTAAAAGGAATTATCACCCTGGTTGATCCTTCCTTTTGTTGATAGATTGGTTCATTTTTTCATTCATAAGTTGCCAATATCTGAATTCATATGTTAATAGAGAAAGACTTAGTATACAATAAGCTATAATTAAAATCACCTAACAAAACCAAACCAAACAAACAAACAAAAACAAAAAGAAAAGGAAATCACATATTTCCTGCAATTGCAATTTGAGCTATGGTCTTATTTATTCTTGGGGGAAAAAAAAAAAA
>VZTT01003637.1:74411-88432 GCA_013400855.1 Buphagus erythrorhynchus
AAAAAAAAAGAAGAAGAAGAAAAAAGACTATTTAACACTTCTTAGCAGTCAACACCCGGCTTCTGCCAGAGCAAGGAAGGAAGCAGATTCCAAAGATAACAAAATACAAGGGATTTGTCAGAAAAGGATCCCCCTGCAATACCCTGCAATATCTTGTCATCACTCTTTCATTAAAAGTTATTATGACATAATATTATTTTTAAATTTAGCTTAGTTATAATATATTTGCCTTTTGCCTTCATGAAAACATTCTGTTTGTTCTCTTCTGATAAACCATTTCTCTACATTTCAGACATCCTGCAATACCTTCAATTAAGTACTTGTAGTTTTTGCTCATTGATCCCATGCCATGTGAGTAACCTGAAGCCAGAGCTGTGTCTCATTAGGACCCTTCTTTCTCCAGGAGCATGCAGCAGTCAGCAGTGACAGCACAGCCTGTGCCACACCTGGGGCACTGCCTGTGCCACACCTGGGGCACTGCCTGTGCCACCCCCAGTGCTGAGCACATTTCTCATTTCTGTGCACACGTGTTTATGCTATAGATTAGCTAGGTAAGTGTATGAAATCTCACTTCACAAACATGAATTTGTCTATTGGAAAATATCGAGGTTTGCACATTTGATTTGGAAAGTATTTTAAAAGACCAATGGCACTGAATAAAGGACAGGTCCCTTCAAAGAAGATTTATTTTCATCAGGATTTGACCTGCTGCTGGAGGTGTTTGATTAGATAAATAGAATAAAATTGAGCTTAGGATATTTGCAGTGTTCTTCTCTCATTTTTCACAGAAGGAAGATAGAGACTAGAAGGCCTGTGGTGATATCTTCCTCCATAGCTCATCAAAGTTTTGAATCCTTACATTTGTTCTCTGCTGCTTTCCTGAGTACAGCTTTGATTTTAACATCTGCCCCCTTGACAGACTCTCCAAGACATTACATCATTTCATAAAACACTGAAATATGCACCTGAGGGGTGCTCATAACACTCTTTGGTTATCTCCATGTGAGGTACAAATCAGTGCTATAAGTGCTTTCTCTTTTCTTCTATGTTATGAACATCCTTTTAGCAATTCCATTGCATAGCTTGTATATAACTGTTGCCTCAGAAGTAATAAAACTCTAAAAGCATGCAATATGTGGGTCTTTCCTCTTAATATAAATCAAAATAGATAAAAATTATGCCATTGAGAGATATACATATCTAGGAATTTATTTTCAGTAACAGAATTTTATTTAAGTTTACATATACCCCAACCCTTCTCGAGGGATTATTTCGGTAGAATGGGAATGAATAATGTGACTACTCTCCTGAAAGCCAAAACCTTGTAAGTTACCAGCACTGTGCCTTTCTGACTTTTAGATTCTAATGCCAGTCAAAATTCTAATTAAAGTCCAGTTCCAGACAGAGATAATACTCCAGTTTTGGTAGTAATGTCATTGGGGGGTTGGGGGGAGGAGGGTTAGGGTGGGGAAGAGAGGGTGGGGAACTAAAAATTAGTAGTTTTCATACAATTAACTACCACCCATATCAAAGCAACTGAGTGTGGTGGAGTAGCTAGGGAGACATTTAGTTCAAACATCTACTTCATAACAGAAAACAGCAAGTTAGTATAAATCTTTTGTTATTTACTTGTGTATGATGACAGAGTTATGTGAGTATAAAAGGGGATTCTTCGTCCTCTTCTAAAATGAGGATAGAAATATACTCAGCTGCAGACCAATTATTATGATATTCAGGTATTTTGAAGTCTTGAATAGGAAACATTGAGCTGCACTTGTGTGATGATTAGCTTCATTGAGCTCTACTAGCAAATGTAGTACTTAACTTCAATCAATGCAGAGGTTAGGCAAAGGAAGTTTACTGTATTGATGAATTTCATGAGGGATATATGGAGCCATCTGGGAAGAGGTCAGTCTTATGAACCTGCTAAAAGAGCTGGCACTGTGGATTTCATAGAAAGTAGCCACAGACTTCAATCAGATTACACTACCTGAATCATGACACAGCTGCATACTCTCAATCTTACCTTACTTACAGACTGCACTGTGCAAGTTCCTGCAAACAACTATTGATTCTGTTAAAAATAAATAAGAATCTATTACAGGGGAGACTGCTGTTTCTAGTGTTCAGAAATGTTTTATTGCCTTCCTGTTGAAATAGTGATGTCTTGCTCCAGGAAAATTATAAGCCTAGGGAAAAAAAAAGTATCCCGAATCTTTAGGGAAGAAGTCTGCAGAATGCATCACTATTAGATATTCAAGATCAAAATTATGGGCTAATGTCTGAAAATAGGAATCCTAGGCAGCTGAGAATCCAGAAGAAATGACAAGGCAATTGAAATGTTTAACTGCATAAAAGTTATGTACTTGCAGCTGGTCAGCCTCAAGCTGTTGCAAGCTATGAAACTATTCCTTTGTAAGGCAAAGAGACAGGGAAAAGGAAATATCTGTGCAAAAGCTATTATCATTATTAATAATTCATATAATTACATTTTCTTTTAGATTGCTTCTTCATTTTGTAGTGAGTAACTCATGGTGTTGTTTCTGTAGTTAACACACGCTTGGAATAATCATTAATAAATCCCATGGCTAAGTGTTTCTATGCAGATTTTATCTTACCCTAGACTCTTAAGCACATTGCATTTTATCACTATTTATATCACTGCATTGATTCCTAAATATATATATATATATGATCTCCTATCTGGTGCAGTTTTGAAATTATATCCTGTGCCAAGTCAGGTTAGATCAGTATTTAGATGACAAAAATATAAGGAGCCATTACACAGAGAGTCCTTTAGAAATTATTTTTTATCAGTAGCTCTTTTTCCTGCCACCAAATCTGAAATTCTGCCCAAACTGACACATTGTCAGAGGATGCTGTCCTTTCTTGTTGAAATCCTTGTCTTCTCTAAAAGGCACCCATCAGACTCCAGGCTCTTTGCTTTGGAGTCAGCTAAGCCTCCTCTTTGAGAGTAGGAAAATGCCAAGTCCTTCACACCAGTTACTGCAGTCAAATGTTATCTAGCACATCCTGTAACAAGAGGAAGGGGAGGGAGCTCTTGTGCACCACCAGGGAGAGCAAATACAGCTTTCTGTGCTATGGAGGCAAGCACAGAGTGAAGCTGGGATTTACGACTAGAAAGCACTGAAACCCAAGCTGCTTTTCCAGGTAGATTCTTTTAATTTTAATAATATTTTCAGATTGTGAAAACATCTGGAGAAATCTCTTGAAGTATATGTGCTAGATTGAAAAGTATTAAATTAGCAGCATGATAAACATTTGATTGAGTGCAACCTGAGGGACACTGTACAAATACTCATAAGGTCCAACAAGATAAGCAATGGGAAGGAAAAGACAGCATAAAGTTAGAGAGAGACATCAAAATATTCAGCTAAATTCAAAAGCAATTACAACATGAAAGCAGGTGTATAAATGAAAAATGAAAGTTTTATAAAACTCAGTAAACAAATTATATTAAGATGCAGATACTAGGGTTAATGTATTTATACAGTTCCATTGAGAAGCATTGCAACTTCTCTAAAAGGTCCATGAATAATTTTGCTCATCTGGTTAATATTAATCAAGTTTATATAAACTACCTACATACATGATTTTTCTGTATAATTTCAAATACAGCATTTTTGAAGGTAATAGATTCACTGGAGTGCCAAGAGCTGCAAATAAAAGGAGACTGAAATCAGAAATAGATGAAAACACAGATATTGCTACATCAGCAAACAGAGAAGTGCCAGCAATTCTGGCCAATCAACTACATCTTTGTATCAAAGAGACTAAATGTAGGCATTTTGATGTATTTAGATGCCCTGGATAATAACATAATGGAATCTTGGATTCTTCTGGAAAATTAAAGGTAGAATTTACCACAATGAATTGATTAAGCATCTTCTAAATAAAATATGTAATAATATTATGAAATTCATACAATCAGATT
Organism: Buphagus erythrorhynchus; assembly: GCA_013400855.1. Lineage (NCBI taxonomy): Eukaryota > Metazoa > Chordata > Aves > Passeriformes > Sturnidae > Buphagus > Buphagus erythrorhynchus. Next base: position 78,367 of record VZTT01003637.1, read on the forward strand.
ATTATTCAAAACACAAATGTTTCATCTGTCACTTGGTCTAAATTAGAATTTTTTGCTTCAGATAGGTTGATGCTTGCAAGATAATTTTCAATTTCAGATACAATGGAAACTTCCTGTGACACAAGAGTGTAGAGAGAATTTCACTCTCTGCATGGGACAGTAGAATCCCCCTGCATAACACACTTCACATGCTACAAAAATGTGCTGCCACAGATAGCTCTTGCAGGACTAAAAATATACTGCAATCTAGACAGAGAGAAAACCTCCAACCCCAATATGTGTGGCCCTGTGAGAAAAGGCATTTCTGGTCTTTAAGCACAAACTTGCCTTTCAGTCACTCTGAACTGCTTCTCAGCCTTTCAGACAGCTCACAACAACTAGAAGGAAATACAAGGAAAAATTATGGACTGAGTATAATGTATAGGCTTCAAAAGCCAGAGAAGTGCCTTAGTTCCTTCTAAGAGAACTTCTTTCTTTGAGAAAAAAATAGGTGGTGTAAAAAGTTGCAATTACATTATCATTTAAGTCTCAAAACAAAGGCTTGTTTAGTCATTTTGCTAGCCTGTAACACCAGGCTGAGCTCTGTGTTAACCAGCATCTTCAAAGCCTCCATTTTTCAGTAAATGAAATTCCCTGTCCATTGGCTAAGGTAGACAGGGTTTGTGTAGGACAATGCTTTGAAAGTTTCCCCCAAACCAGGTTCTTTTAACGTCCACATTTCCAATTTGTTCTTCGTTCCTTAGGCCTGCAGCATTGCAGCTTAAATTTATGTTAATGAATGATTGGATTGTGCTGCTGTTGCCAGAGCATCTGATATGTCTGCATTGCTCCTCTGTTCTGTGACAATGCCTGCAGTGATTAGCTGGGCACATTTAAACATTGTTTGCACTGATATTTAAACTTCTGCATGGTTTTTAAGCAAGAAGACAGTGGCAAAAAACTTTGTAGCAGAGAGAGAGCCAAGTGTGACACACCAAAGGCAGATTAGTCAGCACCGCCACAGAGTGAAGAGAGAAAAGATTAAACATTCTTCATTTGCTTGTTGTGTTGGAGACTGTTTTCAAGTGGAATAACCTTCAGGTCTCTCTTTTCACTTTAACTCAGTAATTAGTAGTCATGGTTGTTTAAAATATTTGCTTGTTTATATTCTGTATTATATCGATTTGCAGTAATTTCTTCAACCCTGTCACATCTAAACTGTACTCACAAAATACAAACTTATGTGTGTTTTGTTCCAGGAATGTATTTCAGATTTCCATTGATATTTCCTTTTTAGAAGGGTAAAAATCAAGAAAATGAACAATTTCTGAAACAGAGAATTTGTTTCAAGCAAGTAAAAGCTTCCACTGGGCTTTGTTATCCTCTATGTCTCAATTAATGTTAATTTCAAAAGTGGATCCCATTTATTGAATTTTCACAGTGTTTTGTCCTTCACTTTTAAATAGAAGCCAACAGGAGTTGTTATCCAGTCCAGCATCTAGTGATCGATGACAGATATAGATTCAATTTGCCTGAGACAGGAAGAAAGAGAACCTGGATCTCCTACTTCCTCTGTTTTTGTAGAAAATGCTAATATACTATTACTCAAAAAAAAAATAAAACCTCCTCTACTGCCAGTGTTACAAGCACTTGTCAGCATTCATTTTATTTGAGCCAAATTCATTTATTTTTGTTACACTAAGAAAGCATTTAGCTCCAGTCTATGCATTTCTCTGTAAACCTTGGTATTTTCCCCTGTAATTTCATCCTACATACTTCAATGAAATCCAAAAATTGTTGGGAGCTTTGTCACAGGTGTCATTTGGACTGTGATTTCAACTCTATTTCGTGTAACCCGAGATCCAGCAATTAAATGTCTCAGTAAACCCTCATTTCTCTGACTCAAAGTTCCAGTGCTGGGACTCCATGTGTGGGGTATAGTGAACAGGCATAAATCCTTTCAATAATTAATTTTTCCAAAGGTTCCAAATAGCTTAGGAGCCTCAGTTTTATTTTAAAACACAGTTTAAGCAGTAAGGAGACGTTGAGTCACAATTAATGGTCCCTGAGCCACTTAGGAGAATATAAATGAGAAAAGATTTGGGTAAGGCAATGCAATGTATCCCTGCTGTCCCAGCCCAATAGCCTTGACATTTGGAGCTCAGCTAAGAGGGAGGTGTGGGGTCGGACCCCCTTCTTTACACATTATTTACTTATCAATGCCAAATTAAATAATTCAGCATGAGATGTTTAGAAACACCCAGCTGAGACAGTCCTGGGCTCAACAACAAGGAGTTTGTGATTTGGAAAATAAGCCCCACCCTCCTCTCCCACGGTAGTGTGTTAATTACATTGGCAACTGGATAAAAGACGTCACGAGCACAGGCATGCACACACACAGACATGCACAAAGCCTATCACCCCCCAAATCTGAACGATTCCAGCATTTTGCCATTGGCTTTCATATATTTTGAACACTTACTTAATATATCTTGTAGTTAAATACTTTGTTTTCTAAATATCTTAAACAAAGTGCATCTTAAATGTGTTTTGTAAACTGTGAAATATGATAGTTTGCAGTCTTTCTGTACTAAAGAACTTCTGGATTCTTATCTTTCTGTTTGTGTAAAGCATAAAACTATGGAAAACCACCACTTTACAGCAGCAGAGAAAGTAGTTGATGCTATGGATTTTGCCCTCCGAATTTTTGCATACGTTAAAACATTCTAATTTTTCATTCAGAGAATTCACAGCTCCATCTTCAATAAACGAAACAAGAACTGCTTACTAATACTACTGACAATATTTGTTTGAGAAACCTAATTTAATAACGTAAATGAAGTGGAAGTAGCTCTTAGCAAATACACCCCTTAAAGGCTTTAGAATGAGAGCCAGCCTATAGAAATAATATTTCTCTGTAGAAGGACAGATTTAAAATAACTGCAATGATTTGTAGGGTAAGCTATTAAATTGTACTATTTGTATACAATGGTTGCTCTTAACAGCCTCACAGCATCTATTTGCATGTAATTACCCTTCCTGCAGTATTGCCATGTGCCATCAACTTACTTCTCCTGGTAAGTAACACAGCAAGTGAACTCTTAAGCAAAAGGTGAATGTTGAAAGGTTCCATTGTGGACCACCATGTGCAAAATAACTGAGCATAGAAGCAGATAATGCTGATGAGGTGTTTTAAGACTCCATTGACCTTACATCCCATTTCTTAACAATTTTCCAGTAATGTAAACAGCAGTTGCTCCCTACCTCCTCTTCAGTACTTACTCTGTTGGCACAGTTGTTGGGTATTAAGAGCACATGGCTCCCAGGCTTGGGGACAGCTTTGGCTGTGATTGCCTCAGGAACACAGGTTGTCCCTTGCTGCCAATCCAGAGGGGTTTTCCAACTCACTTGTAAACTCTGAGTCTGCCTATCTGCAGCAATAGAAACCTGAGGGTCTTTAGTTTGCCTTATGGTCCATATTACTATTCTGTGCACAGGTTCACTGAGCAATGGTTCAGGCTTTTTCTAGAAGGACATTATAATGTGAATCAGCTACAGCCATGAATTTTATTAATTCTTTTTGTTAGGAACTGCATTAAATGGCACCACTAATGCACAGATGAGCTCGGCAATGTCCCTGTTCCAAGGCTGAGCAGATGGCTGTTTCAATGTATGCTTGCTTTCATGTTTTCCATTTCATGCAGTGTCCCTTATCTTAGGCAACCCACTTATATTCATGCTGCAGGAGCGCCTTTAAACGTGCTCGAAGTTTATGGAGTAAAGGGATAGTGTGGTGGAAAAGCCAGAGGGAAAACTCAGATAAGATTCTGGTTGTACTTTCTCCTCTACTTGATTAATTTGGGAAGCTGCTTAGATTTCCTGTCTTTTCTGTGGCAATGGAGGAACTAATTTGGTAAGGAAAACCCAGCTGAACCCCATGTCAAAACTAGAAAAAAATAAGAGTCTAACAATTTCCAGTAATACTCTCATCCTTTTTTCCCAACCTAATTTGTGTTATATCTTTCATTTTCCTATTTAGCTCAGAATAAAGAACCAATTTACATCTACTGCATAATAATTTTAGAAGAATAAACAATTCAAACAGTAGAGAACAATAAGATCTACAGGTGCATAGGTCCTTTGAAAAGTAAGTCACTGATGTTACCCAAGAGAAGTATTCAAACTGAACCACTGAACCTTTAGAGGCCACTGTTCTGTTCCCATTGCAGCTGGTATTTTCCTTCTAATTTGCATTTTAACACAGTCAGATCGAGATAGTCACTCTTCTCCCCTTGACAGGCTTCTATTGCAGGTGTTACAAAATGCCCAGAGGTTTTTGGGGTTTTTTTTTTGGATCAGTCTCAACCAGCTCTCTATGTGCCTCAATGATACATGGAATTACAGAGTTTTTCCATCTCCCATGTGGCCCAGGCCACTCCCTGCTGACAGACAGCTTTACAGCAGGAAGCCTGTGGATAAGGAGCTGTTGCTTTGCCTTATTACCCCAGCACCTGACTGATGGCTGTGGTGTGGTCTGGTGCAACTTGCACATGCTGCCAACTTGTCAGTGCAGACAGAAGCTACACAAGGTTTGTGGGATGAAAGGGTTGCACAGCTCCAGAGAACCTGGCTCTAGTGAAATGTGGAAATCTGCTCAGGCTGCAGATTACTGACAGTGTCTGGTTAAACCACCTCCCTTTAGGAGTTGAGAGTAGAAACACAGCCGCTAGGAAATGAAATGCAAAAACATTGTTAAACCATGTTCAAGATGAAGTATGCTTAAATGGTAAACAGCAATGCTTCACTGTCCCCCTGTGATCAGTATGCCCCCAACTACTGCACTTTGTTTCCATATTGTCCCAGTAGAAGAAGCACAAGAATACAATAATTGTGAAATTCAAGAGGATATAGTGAAGGAATCTCTTACCAGTTCTGGGTCCAACTATAATTCAGTTTAACTCAAAAGACACACGTTTCATTGGAATGGGTGTCCTAGGCTTACTAACTTTCTTACTTCATTAAGATATTACATGTAAAAGAAAATTCTTAGATGTTCAGAAAGAATATGGAGCAAATAAGCAGCAAGCAGTGCCTAACTCGCTTTGCCTGAAACATTTCTTAGGCTTGAGCTCCAACCAGCAAGAAGTTGTTGACTGGAATTTGGTTTTTCTTTTTCTTTAAACATCAAACTCCCAATTCCTCTTTATCCATTCTGGCACTCATGATCCTCTCGGTCACATATACCTTCTCCTATTTGCTTCTCTTCCTGCTGTTTCATACAAAGAAAATAAAAGAAAAGATTTGCAGCACCTTGTTGTGACCTGGAGAAATGAAACAACTTGCTTAAGTCATGACAAGAAACTGACAGAAAAGCTGAGCCAGGAGTCTAGGTCCTGTGCCATAATCTTCATTTTGATTTCATTCCCTGACATACATGTGTATTCCTATGTCATCAGTACGCATAAATACTTTCTTTTCTTTTAATTTTGCAATACTAACTTACTATTTTAGCACAGCAAGTTTTCAAATGATCTTTTTCTAGATGAACATCATGGATATGGGCATTAGTTGCACAGTAAGAACAGATTGAAAAAGCTAGAGGCAGTGCCAGAGAATCAGAACTAACACCCATTATGATCCATATTCCTTCCTATGTATGGGGGAGAGTCTTTCATATGAGCTAAACTCCTCGAGGTCTTGTTCAGACATGAAACCCAATCAGCCAAAAGTAGCAGGGGGAGTAGAGCCATGTAGGTCCAAAACTCCCTACAGCTGGTTGCACACCCTTCGTATCATACATACCCAAGCTTTCACAGCCTAATTTAACCTCTTTTTCATTTTAATATTTTTAAATCCAACTAGAAAAATTGTATCATCTATGCACAGCAGGATGTCCCATTATACGTGAAATAAGCTTTACTGGTATTACAGAAATGACAAGTTCATTCTTGACTCTATGTACAAAGCGTAATTCAGCTCCGTGCAGCCTATTGCTTTCAGACAACCCAATAGCATATGTGAGCCTCAGGTTATTCTGCCCTTTCACAACATTTACAAACTGATACATATCTCTTCAAGAGGATAAATGTTTTCCTAAGTCAAAAAAATGTCAGCTTTAGCTTGGACTGCATTAGCTCTATTGAGTTCTTCAAATACACACCAGGTTAATAAAGACTAAACCATGGTGGGCTATGCTTTTTGATAAATACTGAAGTGCTCTTTGATCCTGATAACCCACAAATGTTCAGCATGAGTGAGTTTTCACAGTCAGCATGCAATGATTTTGATATTTGACTTATCTATAGCCCAGTGTGGTTTATTTTCCTTATCTGGATGGTATGCTAAGAACAAGAAAAGACAGGGAAATTAAAAACAGCACAGTAGTAGTGCTCAAAATCCTTTTCTTTTTTTCCTGTCTTGCAAGAACTCTTGGTCAAACTGACCCATAGCTTACACACATATCTATACATAATTCTTTGCAAATAAATATACACTGTGTTGCCTTTACTCAAGCTGGACAAACTATCCCCACTTTTGCACTGAGGACTACAGTTCCATTTTTGATTCACTTGGTGCCTTTGGATCCAACTGGGAGTTAATAATAACAATATTTTGTCCTTGTATCAGTGCTTATATAGCACCTCTTTATCCCAGGCTCTCAAAACACTTTACAAACATTAATTAATTAAGTCTCAGAACAGCCCTGTGAGGCAAGGAGCTATTAGGTGAAATAATTCCTTTCGGTTTCTTGCCTTTGCCATAGGGAAAAGAACCAGCATAAAGAGCTTAGCTTGTGCCAAAAAAAATCAGCCCAGAATGAATGCTGGCAGGGTTGTATCTCATCACTGCAGAAAACAAGTACTCAAAATTCTTGTGCATTAGCAGAACGAGGAGTGGTACCACAACCCATGAGCTGATGGAGAGGGTGGAGCCAGTAGTCTTCACTAGCTGAGCATGGTGCCTTGGTCAGCATACAGGTTATTATTTTAATCATAAGAAATAAAAAGGGAGAGCTTGCCTGTTAGGTTTTCTAATGTTCTTGTGGATCCTCAGTAACAATGTGTGACTCTTCAAACAGCAGTTAAGGCCAACTGGTACATAATTGAAAAGAGCGAGAGTTGCCAAATTTCCAGGCAGGGAGAATTACCAACACAACCTGAAGTTGTTTCCTGGATCTGATAAAATTAACAGTAACCAGGCTATTATACAGACAAGCCAAATATGAAAGAATACAAAGATAAAGGATGACAGATAAACATGTGACAATGTTTTTTTTAAAAAATGAACACTAATATTTCAGACAGTGAGTTCAGATGCTGAAGCACAAAGCCTCAAAAATAATACAGTGATCTTGATGTCTCATTTAGGGGCACACTTGGCAGTTCTAGGCTTTTTTAACAATCTGCAGGAGCAAACAAGGTAAACAGACTTACAACTTACAAAGAAAGAACAGGCTTATAGCTTGCAAAAAAAAAAAATTAAAAACCCAACCTCCAAACCCAGACCTGTATCTTGCAAAAAAAATAAATAATGCCATCTGACTTCAATGTTTAGCCAAGCACTGTTTATCAGGATTTTATTCTGTGCACTAAGAACATAAATGGTTTCTTTTTTTCCTGGGGCCAGTTTTGGATCACTAACTTGAGTTGGGCCTGAGGGAGAAACACAGCATGTATGATGAGCTGATTAATTACCAGAAATCAAATGCCTTGCAGTCAGGAGCAACGTGCTTGAAAGAAAGCACTAGTACTATAAAAGTGTTGCATATCTACATGCATGCATGGCCAGTCAAGAATACCATGGGGATTAGATTTCACTGTGGCCTGAAACAAAGGATTTAGGAATGATTGTTTATCCTTGACAGTGTGACCTGTGCCAGTCTTTATTAACAAGGGCTTTCAGAATATGACATTTAAAGTAACAGAACCCTCTTAAATAAACCTCAGGATTTTACCTTCTTAAAACATCACTAGGATTTCAGCTGCTTTTCTGAAACCATGAGAGTAATTCATAATTAAAGGTTAAGATATGTCTTATTTCAAGCCTTGTGTGCATAAATATAATCCTTTTGAGTCTGTCTCTTAGGAAGAGCTCATTTAAAGTAGAGTGCAATTCTACCAGGGAGCCATAAGTGAAGGTAGAATCATATCAAATATTAGGAACATTATATTGGCTGTCTTGGAAAGTTAAAATAACAAGTTAATAGGAGATAGGTCAGACCATTTTACTAAGTTTTCCTTTTCTCTAAAAGTCATGTGTATATGTGCAGATGACTAGAGGTATTTTGTTTTCTGCACAAGATTATTTCAGAATTATTTTCTCAATCATGAAACTCAGAGAAATCACAAACTTACTCGTGTCTTCTAACATATCATTTCATGCAGTTCTCCAAAGCAGAGAGTCATCTTGTCTGGGTGGAAATTTTAACGGATGATTTAATAAAAAACACTGATCGACTGCTTTAAAGTATTCTGTTCACAATTGCCTGTTCTGGTATTTGTTTGCTCCTTCCACTATGGCTTGCCAGACAATAAATAGCACATTGTCATCTCTCTAAGAGTATTTCTGCTGTTGTAACATTTTTTCTTGTACCTATGAACTGCCCTCTGAACCAGTAAATGTTTCAAAACAATGTGGGTGCAGTAAGTGAGGCAGTGGCAAGGCCGAGACAGGCTGATGGGGAAGCAGCACAAGACCAAGTCAGGTGATGGTTTCCTAGTTACAGACGGTGGCTATATAATCCTGAAAGCAATTTTTTACCTAAAAAGCAGAGATGGGTGTGATATGTCACTGCTTTCAGCTGGATTCATTTATAACTAAAATATTTTTATTTTCCTTTCCCATGTTTCTTTCTTCTGAAAGAAACATCACTTGAGAAAAGGCATTTTGTCCAAACTTTCTCATTTCCTTCTGCTTTATTACCTAAGGATAACAAGCAATTTTAGAAAGCTCCCCATCTCTCTTTCTAACTTTTTATGCAACAAATATCTATAGGTGAATTTGAATCTTCTTCTGTCCTGATGACATATTTTAAATGGTTGACTGAAAAAAATTTAACACGGCACTGCAGCCAGCGCTGCGTGCATGTCTGGCTTTAAGCTGAAGTGACCAACAAGTTTTTTGACCTGAGCGGGAAATCAACCCATTTTTTGGACTTTTTTTCCCACTCGGGAGTAAAGGAACTTCCAGCAGAACTAACTGGCAATTTTCTCCACTAAGCACTGTTAAAGAGATGAAAGGATGGGGAAATCCTCTGGATTCCATGGTCACAATTTCTTGAATTCAGGGACACTGGGAAATATAAGGACAACGTTGCTTTCTGCTGAAAGAAATTTAGGTGAAATGCCAGTGCGAGAATAGCCTTGCAAATGATTTATACATTGGTAGTACACGTGTCACCAGGTATAGCTTTGTCAAATGAAAGCAGTTCTGTGTGGTATGGTGATGTGTATAGCAAAACACAGAACAATTCTAAGTCACAAATGTCACCCCTGCATGTGCAGCAGCCACAGACACCCTCCCAGCTACTCACAGTTTCCTCAGCTCACATTACCTGCCAGCCATGCAGCGGGTGACCACAAGCATGGTAGCTCTGCAGCTAATCAGCAACAGCACTAGGGACAGTAATCCTAGCATTAATTATTGTAAACCACTAGCCTGCTTCCTTAGCTTCCTCTCCTGTGGTGGAAGGATAAAATCATAACACCCCACGGCAAAGCTGCAAAAAAAAAGTGGAAAGAAAACCTTCTGGCACCATTGGACAGCGTGCAGAGAGAAAGATGCAGAGAGAAAGAAAGTGGACTTCCCCAACCCAGTGTTGGGGTACAGAGCTCAAAATCTTCAAAGTGGAAGAAACCTCTTATCTAAAGATATAATTTTCTTCCCCAAGAACTGTAATGCTAATCCTATTAGCATACTAGCGTGTGATCATAGCTCTAGAGTTACACACAGCCTTCGTACCAGATTTGAGCACACTGTGAAGGCAGCCGTGCGGGCTTGATGAGCTGGAGATAACGCGAGCCGTGTCCGTGCGGCAGCGGCAGCAGCAGCATAGCAGCAATAGCAGCAACAGCAGCAATAGCAGCAA
>VZTT01003638.1:0-18089 GCA_013400855.1 Buphagus erythrorhynchus
GAGGGAAAAAAAAACAGTTTAAGCACATCCAAGCTCTTCATTCCTAAGAATTATCTTGGTGACAGCACTCCAAATCAATTTGCACGAAGCAGAAAACTGGGTGATTCCAGTAACTTACTGAGTGCAGTATTAATCATTATACACAATTCAAGTCACTTATTTTATTAGCTGAAAACTGAGCTTAGTCTGGGGGTATTTCAACTCAAGCCATCCTTTGACACTTCCATTCCTACCTGGTAGCAGATGGCACAGATGTCATTGTGCTGCTCCAGCTGCTCCTTGGTGGCCACGGGCAGAGATTTTATCTTATTGACAGCGTCTCTGCGAAGGAGGAAACTCTTCCAGCCCAGCTGGGCCCGCAGCCACACGTTGTAGTAGGAGTGGATGAAGATGATGACGGAGCCCATGACAGTCCACTCCCCAAAGATGGTTTCTGAGACACCATAGGCCACCACACACAGAGCCACCAGGAACTCCAGCAGCCGGTACGTGCCGTTCACGTAGTAGATCACATCGTCCATGTTCTCCACTGGCTCCTTCCTGAACTCCTCCACCATGAACAGAACATAAATGAAGAGTGTCCCAAGCACCTGGAACACAGTGCAACACCATGAGCTCAGCTTTAGCTCTGCACTGGAGCCTGAGTCAGTGCTGGCCATGGAGCTCTGTCCACACAATGCTGCCGAGCTGGACAGAGTGCAAGCCCCAAAGTAGCTGAACTTCAAGACAAATAAAAGTTGCTCTTTCTTGCAAAGCATTTAAGCTTGTTCCCAAGTACTGCCCCTTCTTTACCTTCCTGAGTCCAGAACACAGCTGAGTTGATTAAACAAAAGCACTGAGCATTTTATGGGGCAATTAAAAGAATTTAATAATAAAAAGCCCAAGTAATAACAAATACTTACAGTATAAAATATTTCCTCTATTTACACTACCGTGTTTCAAACATCAAATTACTTTCAAAGAGTTATAGCTAAGTAATGACACATAAATGAGTACTCTGAGAAAAAGCCTTTTTACTATGATAGTTACACACCCTCAAAAGCCTTTTGGCTTTACAACTTGAATTAGGCTTCCATTCATCTTTGTTCTCAGACCACCTAGGAGCTCCTCAGCCTCAGATACAGAACACAGAAAGAGATTTTTTTATCACTCCCTGTAATTCTGCCCTTCTCTTATTCCTGTTCTTTCCTCATCATTTTCCCCTTTAGAATTCTAACAGGATCACAGTTAATGCAAGGCTACACAGGGCTGATGTTCTTACCTGAAGAGAGGTTAAAATACTGCTGGAGATAATGATCAACAGCCAGAAATCCATGTGGAAAAACTGACAAATCATGTAGGCCATGTACGCAGGGAACACGAGTAAGAACAGACAGAGGCTGACTGCTCGGAAGTGCTTCCACAGACTCCTGCAAAACAACACAATAGGTTTTTATTTTTCAAGTCAGATTTGAGTGTCACAATAAGAATAGAATGACTGCTGGATGTAGGCACGTTAGATGTTTGCTCAAGGCTTTAGAGCTTGTTGAAAGGAGTTTCTATTTTTCTTGGGCACAGTCTCATTCCCAGCTCGCACACATGCCTGCAACTGTGGAAAGTTCCCTCTCATCTGACTTTTGCTGTTTTCAATAGAAACACAAAAAATATGGGCAAAATAAGTACTTGAGATACTAAATGTTACAGATGGAAGTCCATTGAAATAAATTATTAAATGTGTAACTGTTTGGACACTTCTCTAAACAAACAAGAGGTCTCCAAACTAAGTAGTTCTTGCAACTCTTCATCTTTTTGCTGATACATGTGGGGCAAAGCTACGTCCTTTCATCACCAGATTTAACCCTGCTGCCTTTAGAAGTATATTCCCCAATTCAGAGATCACAAAAGAAGAAATGTAGCAGGACCTGAACATTTATCTCTGCCAGTCCTTACTCTGCTCCTATCATCTCCTTCTTCCTAATCTCCTCCCCAACCTAAACACACCATCAATCTTTTTACAGCCACCCACTTCCACTTGTGAAGGCTTTCAGAATATCTCCAGTAATTTACTATACTACCTCTACTTCTTCCTCAGGTTGTCTTTTAACCTCACTTAGCTCTGGAGATGAGGTACAGAAAAAGTCAAAGCATTTGGGGGCACAGGACAGCAGCACAAACTGATTAATTCAATACAGTCTGAAGAAACATCAGAGTGACTTTGAGGTCTGCAGTTCTGTGTCTGTGGGTGAGGGAGGAAAGGAGAGCTGAAGTGGAAATTATCCTGTTTCTTGCTGATTTAGAACTCCCTGGGAGATTTGGCAGAAGAGTTAAAACTCTCTATCCTCACAGTATGCTTCTTTAAGCTGGGCAGATGCTCCTATCCTGGCTCTACTCCCTTTCCTCTGTTTCTATCCTGAAAGTCAACTGGCTGCATACAGAACACCTCTAAGCTAAACAAACTCTACACATGAACAAACCTTCTCTGCTCATTTCTTCCCTCACAGGTTACAGAAAGGGAAAAGACAAATGCAACTGACAAAGATAAAAACAGATTAATATGAGAACACCACATAGCACCAATAGAGCTCTTCAAAACACAAATGAAACTGAACAATCCCACACAATCCAAGCATGTGGGACACTAAGGCAAACCTTCCACCTCTTATTTTGTGCCAGTAAACTTTATCATTTTGGGACCACGAAAAAGATAGGTTTTACAACATCTAACACAAGGTCACTCCTAGAAACTTCCCACCCTCAATAGCTGTGTGAGATCACTGTTTTAGAGGGAAACCCACCCAACTGCAGAGGAGGTTAAGAAAAACCATTCTGCAAATCCACACAATGGAGTGTGGGTGGGGACAGCACAGTCCTGGATTTGCTTAACTGGAACCACAAAACTAGAGAACTTGGACAGGAAAAGAAATCTGCATACAGCAAAAAACCAAGGCAACTTTACAAGTACTAAAAGCCATCAATTACTAGTTTATCACCTCCTAAAAGAGCATTGAGTAACTCTCAGTTTAGGAAACCAGTCTCTTACTTGTCCCTTGAGGCTCCCAATGCTAAGACAATGGGATCAGCAATCTCCAGCATGGACTGAAGGATGGATGCCACCACAATGAAAAGAATAATACTGAGCAGGAACGCCCGATGCACAACTTGGAGCTCAATCAAACCTGTCTGCACAGCCAGGATCAGGAGTGTGACTCCTTCAGTCATCCCCCTGCAGATCAACACAGTCAAAAAACAAAAAATCACATCTGTGTCAATGCTGATTCAAAAGTACATCTAGAAACACCAGGAAATAAACTGTCTGCTTCTGTCATAACCTTTCATATGTCACTGGTTTTAGGTTTCACTGGTGTCCCTGGAAGGCTTTAACCAGGGAGGGATGCTTTCAGAAGTGCTGAAGTGCTGGGTTTAGGAACCAGCAGATTTTGCTCCTGACAAGCAGTGTTTGGGCTACATCCAGCTCAGACACCACCCAGCAAAAAGCATTTTAAGGACCCAGTTTGGGCAAATTACCAATTTTGCCATTTTTCAGTTTTTTCCCCCTGTACCTAAACCAAATACAGCTGTCCACTTCTTTCTGTCTTGGAACCTCAGAGTGACTTTAATCCCTCTGAGGATCACCACAACTATTTGATGCAATAAAGTACATGCTTCACCAAAAAATGTTTCTATGCAGACAACTCTTACGCAGCCCCAGTTTATACCCTTTTTGCTTCCGTATCCTGGAATCCAAAATGTAAAACGTTCTTTTGCAAATGGTCTCAACTCTTTATAGAGTTATGGGCTGGAGTAACAGGAAAGGTAGTGTCAGGATCCCAACTTCATATTAGACAAGTTGAGACAAGCCTGAGAAAAAGCATTGTGGCTCTTTCCCATAACACTTTACAAGCAATCCATATAATGCTGTGTTTTAAACCTCACAAATTAGTAATGTTTCATACATGATCAGAGGGGAGATGAGGAAATGAAAATATGAAGTGTTTATATTATACAAGCATGTGAAAATTTTTCAGTGACTCATGAAAATAAAAGCAATTGTAAATCCCAAGTAAGAGCCCTGAACTTGTGCAGAAATGAACCATTTCCCAAGAAATCTGTGACAAGTATTTTCTTCTCAGATCTTTTCAATGCACACACAGACTGGCATACAAAAAACTTGTCAAAAGGTCAAGAGTCAAAAAACAGCAATGCCACCCCCATATTTTTATATAAATCCCCTTTAAATCTGTTTCTTTTCAGACCCTATGCACAACAAGGCACTTACCTGTTCATAGCAGGATCGTTCATGAATGCTCGGTAACCCTGCAAGTAAAACTTGCAGAGAGTCAGAACTCCCAAAGCCACAAAGGAGACTGTGAAGACCAATCCCAGCAGCGAGTATGGAGTGCTACAGCATTCGGCAATACTGCCAGGAGAGACAGGAAAAGAAACAAAAACAGAAGGTTGATCAGTTAAAAGGAACATGATGAGCTCCCCCCTTGTCCTGTTAACTGTGCGAGTTGGTTTTAAAGCAAAATTGGACTGGTTTAATGAAAATGTTAAAAGTTCTACACTGCCATTAAGTCTTCCAATAAAAGAAAAAGATGAGATAGGTTTTATTACTTCTTTCCAAGATGTAAGTTCATTGCAGCTCCCCTTGGAGGCAGGGCTGTGCTGTGACATCCCTGCAGTCCCCTCGGCACAGGGCCACGTGGTGGCAGTGTCCTGCTGCCGCTGGGTTCGGAGCCACAGGCCAGCCCAGAGCCTCCACACACTGAAGTCACTGCTGGAATTTCACCCAGCACCACAAAGACCCAGTTAAAGCAGATGGATTCACCAAAGCATGTTCACCTCCTATCCACAATAATGCACACCAACATCAAACTAATAAATGCTCTTGGGAGACTGGGGCTTTTTGTCAGCATCCCCATCAGGGTCAGGTGGGCAAAACCTGTCTTTGGAATGGCTGAGCCTGAAGCAGCAGAAAAAGAGAGTAGAGAAGGCTCTCCTTCAGCTGGATTCTTCCTCTCTTCTGCTACAGCAAAGTCCCAGAGATCGAGACCCCAGACTTCATCTGACAGCTCCATCATCCACTTTCAGGCTGCTCTTCTACTGGCCCTGGCACTGTGATATCTGAACCAGCCCAAGCCCCAGAATGTGCTTCAGGTTCAGAAACACAGCACTGCCAATGCCAGGTAAAGATAAAGAACCAGCTGTCAGCCAGGGATTACACATTTGGAAATACTCATATGCATAATCCAAGGTAATATACTGACATATTATTAAAAAAAAAATAAATCTTCATTTGTTCCTCAGGACAGTAGTCTTGAGAGAGAAATTGCCATGGTCAAAACCATGTCCTGCTAATTAACTGAGTGATGAGTGAAGGAGTCCAGTGCTCTGACAAAAGAGTTTTGAGGAAGCACATGCTTCAAAAATAAACAAAGCTCATCCAAGAGACATTTACTTTGTCTCTTTTAGTGACTACTTAAACCTGAAATATCCTTTGAAAGCAATTCACTGCAGAAAATGTTGATGTGTTTACATCTACTATTTACAGTACTTCTAGAAGGCCTTCGAATTCTGTCTGTTTACCAAGCCAAGGAGGGATGAAAAAGCTTTTAGATGTTCCTGCTGATCAAGATAGTGAGAAACTGTATTTAAAGTAGTTATTTATGTAGGGTATTTGAGGAACTCTAAGTTTTGCTTCAAAATAAATTACCAGTAATCAAGAATCCTGGTTTTTCTGCTTTTTTGTCAGAGTAATGTTAGGACTCTTCTTAAACTTGATCTACTATGCAAGAGTCCCAGAGGAGCTTATGAGCTCAAGAGATGCCTGGGGAGCTTTACTATGTTTGTGTGTCAAGCACAAGCTTACATATTGTCCCAAAGAGCTGAACTCTTCATAGCTTCTCAAAAATCACAGCAGTTAGAAACCCATGGAAAAGATTTTGAGAGGAACAAGAACAATGGAAGGTACAAAATAGTTTTAAACAGCAAATATCGAATAAGAACTTTCCAGTCAGGAAGGGACTTACACTACTCTCAGTTTTCAAGAAAAAAACTTGATATCCATGTCTCCCCTCCCCAATATATGAACCAAGGGGCACTGAAAGAAATTATATGGATTCAAGCAATCAAAATGGATTTTTCATTACAGAGACGAGGCTGAAAACACCCTGCCTCAGGATCTTCCAAGTGACACAAGTGTACATGGGTTCAAGGGCAGAAACCACAAACTGATGGAAGAGTTTTTGAGGGTTACTGAAATACTTATTATCCACATGCAGCTAATGCAGCCTGACAGAAGAAGCTGGATGTAGGATTGGATGAGTCCTAGGAAGCATCCTGTCTGTTGTATCATGGGTGGATGTCCTTCCAGGAACTCATCTGCAGCCACTGCTGGGAACTGGATCCCAGGCTCCATCAGGATCTGGTCTGATCCAGCACAGCCACTCCAACCTCCTCAAGGAGTCAGACACAGCTGGTGTGTACACCCCAACTGCTCCCACCTGAATTCCAGCCCCACTGGTTTAAGCAATCGTTCACTTTAAGGGCACAGATACAGAATTCACTTGCTTTCATGGAAGAGCACATCTTTTCTTCCACTTTGTTGGATAGCCAGCACTACATTATTTCCTGACCTATTTCAGCTCTCTCCTAGGGGTCAGAAGCTGTTAGTGATACCATTAGAGTTTATGTTTTAAGATGAATCAGTGTTTTGTCCCTGTTGTGCCACACAAATAGAAGTGTAACAATTCGGTGTAGGAATAAACTCAACTTCAAGGAAAAGGATTGCTTCTCCTCTATTGTAACAAAACTAAAATTGCAGAAGAAATGAGCAGGAAGAAAAATTTCAGACCCCAGTGGTTTAGTTAACAAGCAGGTAACAAAGTGCTTCTGCATAATGCAGGGTGACACCATAAGCAATTTTAATACTATATGCAGTAAAAATCCCTGGCATTTCTCCTTAATGTTAACTAATTTTGACAGCTTACAGGATGGCACCACAGACAGATACAGAAAGGCAAGAAAAAGTCCAGCAACTGGAAAGTCTGATTGGAATACTGTCATGATGAAGAAGTTACTGATCAAACAGCAGAACTAATGATGTATGATCCCTAAAGACTCTGTCCTGTGTTTGCTGGCTGTGTTTAGACAACTATTACCCTTCTTTTCCCCATCCCACTAAGGCACTGTACCTAATCTGCCTAATCCTGCTTCTGCAGCACCCCCAGCTCCTCTCTACCCTCATTCCTGCTCCCTCTGTATGCACAAACAGCTGAAAAGGCACATAGGTTCCAGCCAGGAGAATCCCCCAAATGCTGCCTTTCAGTAACAGCACCAACACAGACCTCTATCCTTTATCTTACAACCTTTAAACTTTATAAAACTTTATGGCCTATAAAACTTTTTCTGTTTTTAGAAAGTTTTTACAATTCCAGTATCTTTCTGATCTTTACACCTCTGCCACATTGACTGGGCTCAAAAGTTGCTCTGGGAGTTGGGTGCTTTGGCTGCTTGGATGAACTCAAGGATGTGTCCCACACTAAAATGATGAAGCAAGACATCCAAGGCTCAGAAAGCAACACAATCATGAGTAAGATACCAAATGGACTGAACTTCAGCTGAAATATCTCAGACAAAGCCAATTTATATACTGAAAACAACTTCTGGACAGAAGCTCTAATTATGGCTACTCCTTCCTCAAAGGAATATTTTGCTTTCTTTGGGAGCTCTCCTGCAGTTCTATTAATGTCTGTTCTGAATGGGAGCCATGCCTTTGCAGGACAAGCTTAACAGGGTTTATATGCATGGTCGCTGCAATAAGGACAAATATTTGTTGGGTATCCAAGTGCAATAAAGCCAATATCCACATCTCATCTCTAAAAGAGCACAGACACTCATTTCAGAAGACAGTTCAAACAGAAAACCAACTATCTGCAGGCTCCAGAATTACCTGGTCAAGAAGAGGAAGAGGAGCCTCTCTCTGGAGGCAGGCTGGTCCCGTGTACTGAAATAGGAATAGATCTGAAGAGCAAATAAGACAAGCCAAAACACCATGAACAGCACTGGGACCACCAGCTGGTTCCACAGAGACATTCCCAGTGCCAGGAGCCCATACACCTCCACCACCTGGGAAGACACAAAAAAGGAAATTTGTTATTGAGTCACAGCACCTGGGATTTGATAACAAAAGGAAAGTCAACAATATAGTCCCAAGGAAGGCAAGGATACTCCAGATGACATCAGCCATCCCACAGGAAGACAGGAGGTACATCAAAGTACAGTTTGACAAAGGCAGAGCTCAGGTTCAGCAGTGACAGATTTCCAGTCTGTCTGGCAGGAGGCAGAAGCACCTGACTCCAGCAGCAAACCCTCAGTGTCCCTTCCTCCAAACACCTGGCTTGGAGCTGCTCCCTGCAGCCCACTCACAGCTACAGGGGTGAGGACACGTGGCTCTGGGTCATGCCAGCCCCTCACATCCTCTTGCCCAGTTTAAGTCACAGCAATGTTGTTTTCTCTGTAGCTACTGCCAACTCACTGCTCACATTAGACACTGAAATGAGTCATACCATTAAAAAAAAAAAAAAAAAAGTAGTAAATCTACTTTGCTGATCTGTTTTTAAGGAAAAATTTAAAACCTCCCACTTTTTATGCTTAAGTATCTCAAAAGGATCACACACCTAATCTACCAAGTGTTTCAAAATTCATGCTTAAAACTTGTATTGGAAGACTATGAAGCTCAAAGTACTTCCTATGCATTGCAAAGGCTAAGTTACAATCATTTCCAAGAAGCTGGAACTTCATATAGCTGGACTTATGTCAAAAGGAAACTGCTCATAACTACTAATTCCTCATCACCTGCTTCCCACAATGACATAAAAGCCATCATGGCAAGAAAATTTTCGGAAATGCTAAAAAAGCTGCCAAGCATGAGGGATATGACACTCACGGGACCTGCTGCAGCACTGGGGCTGATGGACAAGCAATATGCTGCTGGCAGGGACACAGTGCCAAGCTCCTGCTTTGCTCACAGACTTATCAAGGAAGTGTATCTGCCCTCAGGAGACTCCCCTGGCCTGGGAGCAAGGCAAGCAATCCTGTGCAGCTCCTGGCACACTGCTCCACCACACTGGAAAAGGGTCATGTAACACTCTTAATGCACATTCATAATGGTGAGACATTTCTGGCATCTGCTGCTGCAAGCAGGCAGCCAAGGTTCTGGGCCTGCTTTTATATTATATCACTGGGCACAGCCTAACATACACACAAACACAAAAAGCTGAGCTGGTCCACCTGTTAGGGCTCTCAGGAAACACTCCTGGTGTTTAATATCCCAATATTCATCAAGTTTTGACACTGATATCAAACAAGCAATCAAATCCAGCCTAAAATAGCTGGATTTGTGTGTAAACTCACAAACACTAGAACAGCACTGAAAACCAACAAGTTTTCAGAGTTACAGCAATGGAAATACAAACACAAAAATATTCCAGCTGGAATGGCAATAGCCTCCTCTGGAATACACATCCAGGCTTGATTTGTAGCAGAGTTGCAACCAGTTACATGAACACACAATGAGTTTGGTTTTTTTGTGCTGTTTCAGGAACACAAGAAAAGAGCAGCAAGTTCTTAAAAACCAAAAATCCTGGGTTTTGCCAGTACAATTTGAAAACCACTCACAACTATTCTTTGCAACTCTATTACATGTATTTAGAAAAGCAGCACCCAACATTCTTATAAACTCAGAGCCACATTACAAATTTTCTGTCATTTTTTTTTTGTATTCCCAAGGGAAAAACACTTTATTTCCTCTGCATAAAAAGCCAGGAGAAAGAGTATGATCAGTGTCCAAAGGCCAGGAATACAAGGAATATATTTCCTCATGATTACTGTACTACAGCCTGGCATGGAAAGACTTGAAATACTGGGATGGGGCAGGGGGAGAGACAAGCAATTCTAGAGATGAGGAGGAGACTTGGGTAATAGCAATATTTAGAACTCAATTCTGACACACAAACAAAAAAATCAGCAAGAAACAACTATTTTTCCCCTTCAACCTGGAATGTATTTGCAATTAAAACATTAGCAAGATGTTGAAGTGTTTTAAACATAAGTGTCTAATAAAAATTAGATACAGGTCTCAAATCCACATCTAATCTGAATTTGACTTCAGGGAGCCAAACTGCATCCATTCATGTACATGGAAAATGGAAGTGCTGGTTCCAACCTCTTGCAAGGCTTTGAGCTGTAAAGACATGCAACTGTTTTACCCCAAATGTTGCCACTCCTGCACAGTAAGCATGATATTTCTACTCTCACTGGAAAACAGGATATTGAAGCTTTGACAGTCAGCTCCCAAATTAATTTTTATATCGGCAAATCTACAAGCCTGGGGAGGCTTTGATTGGATATCAGGAAAAATCTCTTCAGTGAGAGGGTGGTCAGGCATTGGAAGAGGCTGCCCAGGGCAGTGGTGGAGTCACCATCCCTGGAGGGATTTAAAAGATATATAGATGTGGCACTAAGGGACATGTTTAAGTGGTTGGACTTGATGATCTCAGAGTTCTTTCCCAACCTAAACAAATCTGTGATTGCATGGCCAAGGTCAGACCAATGGGAGGGGCTGTACAAACACAGAGGCATAATCCTGCTCTAAAGACCAACTACATACAAAATAAATAACCAGACACCAATGATCAACATGACAGGCTGAGACCTTGGCACAGCACACATCTCCTGCTGCCAAGTTTTTGTTTGTGTATGACAGATATGACAGCAAACAAGAGCTTTAAAGAAGGTTTTGAAAGAGCTTAACAAGTTAAGTTTTCAGGCTGCTTTTGGATTGAGGAGCAGAAGGCAAAAAAACCCAGCAGTTTGGTTTGAAAAAAAAATCCAGGCAGTGGCGAGAGCTGAAACAGTGGCTCAGTCAAAAGCCAAGCAAGCACCAATCTTTTTACATTGAAATATACAGAATAAATATAATATAAAAAAACAAGAAATGTGATGTTTCTGTATCACTGAGAAAGTGTCTTTTGAACTAAACATGTATCAGATGTCAAAGCATTAAGAAAATGGACACATCAGATCAGCCTTCTTGTCTGAGGTCTCAGTAAGGTTGCTGCCCTAAAGAAAATACCACAGACTTTTCAAATCACTGTGCAAGTTACAAATCACTAAGTTAGTGATTATTAGAGTGAAAGTCAGCTTCATTGTCATTCCCAATTTAATACTTCTATAATTACAAACGATTTTCATACAGAAAGTGTTTCTTGAAATGAACAGCTACTACAGTGAATGCCCAAGGATTACCTTTCTCACTTGATAAGGCTGCAAATAAATTCCAGTCTGACACAATCTTCTCTTTTAGACTGGATTTGGGAAGGAATAAGCAAAGTACAAACAAAGTGGCCATGCTCAGCTGGCCAGCAGCATAATTCAGGCTCATGTCTTAACTGCTCACCCATCCAAAGCTATCATAAATTAAAGAAAGAAGATGTTACTGATAGGAGTTTATTCGGTTGGCTAAGAAAGGATGAGCTAGCACACAAACAGGTGCACAGAAGACAGCTAAAGTAGTTTTTCTTTTACTTCTTTCCTGCATAAAAGACTCAGAAAACAGAACGTTTACATCCACCATCTTACCTGGACAAGCTCTCTGTATGCAGACTTCGCCAAGTTATAGGGCACCAGAAGATTCGATGCCAGGAAGTAGAGAACTTCCAGGCCGGTGAAAATCATGGCGAATTTATTGATGATGACGATGGTCTCGAGCGGGACGAGGCAGAGGCGAGCCAGCAGAGGGAGCATGTGCGCGGAGAAGAGCCAGATCTGCTTGGTCTTCATGACGCAGGAGCAGAGCGTGCACACCACCAGCTGCCCTGGAAACAAGACACAGCACTTCAGAACCAAGCTGATTATCCCCTTCAGGAAAAAGCGTATTTTTAATACGTTATCTTTCCAGAACACCGTTATCAACATCCAGCATATTATGATGGTTCTAACTAGGACATCTCTGTTATGAAAGCAGGCTCCTCTCCGTGGTTTTGCTGGGTCACTGAAGTTACCCTTTCCAAAGTGTGCACAGTGAATGCTTTCACTTCCCAGATTAGCGAGCTGTAAACCCAAAACACATGCAGAATCAGATTAGTAAAGCCCCAGGAATAAATTATACAGAGGATAACCCAACAAGCCAGCCCTCTTTTTCCTCACCACCCCCAGCTCAGCTGAAATCCCATCAGTATCTGTACACACAGCAGCTTTTCTGAAGCCCAGCTACACTATTGCAACCTGACCTACACAAAAAAAGCAATCAGAGGTCCCAAATGGCTTTTAGAGCAGCAATATTTACACTGTCAAGAGGAATTACTGGCCAAGAACAGCAACAGGAGAACAGCCAGGTCACCAGCTGAGACTTCAATAATTTCATAATGCCCTGAGGCAGTTGCTCAGAATGATCACTGAAGCTTGCAAGTGACAGATAATTAACAACTAAATTCTCTGTAATAGCTGGTGGGGACACAAGCACTAGCACACCTCCCCACACACACACAGATTTGGAGGGTGGTATTTCTAAAGCACTAAGACCACTTCAGTATAACTGCTCCCATCACAGACACTGAAGTTGTACCCTTGATTCCAGAGGAAACTGAATGGAGTAAAAAGCACATTGCCCGGATTAAGAACAATCCTCACTCATCATTTTGCAGTAAGGAAGACATTTATGGCATATTATTTGAAAACAGGCCCTTGTTCACAATCTATGTTAATTTATAACCAAATGCCACAATACGTGGTACTAAATTCAAGTGCAAGTACCCTGGTTTGGAACCACCTCCATAATGTTTGCATTTCGTAACTCCCCCTGAAACCAGGAGCTGGCCTTAGGAAAAGAGAGGAACCAGACCAAGGCCAGTAACATCTCTACGTCAGCACGAACTCCATGTGCTCACATAAGCTCTCTGACCTTGTAAGCCCTTCTGGATGGGCTGGGGATGGAAGCTGTGAGAGGAGAAACAGCAGTACCAGGGTTTTGCTTTCATTCTGCCAAGCTTCCCTACCTAGGGAAGGACTTCTGCTTTCAAAATAACTGCAACGGAGCTGAAAGCAATCTCTAATCTCTACTACTTAAGCATACAAAGTTCTCCCTCCTTCACGCTGTCTCCTTTCAAGCTAAATTCCTACTGTCAATTTGACAGATGTATTTCTGAATTAGCAGATGTCTCTGCAGAACAAGCACCCTTGCTCTCAGCAAGACACTATCAGCATACTGGGTCTTCTGAGCCTCAGAGAAAATTACTCTACTCATCTCTTCAGATGTTCAGCAGACTCCAGCTCTGAAGCATTCTCCCTCTGCTTTGTTGTTCTCTGCCCACACACACGTTGCTACAACCCTATTTAAGACGCCACCAGCACACTGCTGTGCTGTCATATTCAGGAGCCTGGCAGGCAGCTTGTGAGATTTCTGCAACTCATGGTAGCTAAGGCAACTCAGCTTCACACACGAAGGGACACAAACACCAGCATCCAATGTGTTCTTCAGCATTTAATAAGAGTCCTCATCTGAAATCAAATACTGCAGCAGTATCACATTAAACAATCCAGTGCTCTCTGGGATGACTCTGGAACTCTCAGATCACAAATCAGAGCCTCTGAGTTCAGTCTCAGTAAATAGCAGAACCTGCTTTCCTCCAACAGCCATGTGTGGAGTGTGCTGCTCATCCCTGCTCTACTCCAGCCCTCCCACCCTTTTAATTTAAACATTGATCAAAAGTTACTTGTCATGGGAAGGAGAACTGTACACATCATCAAAGGAAATACATGGAGCACTTTCTCTGGAGGCTCCAATCTCCTCCCTGAAATGTGCCCCTTGTCAATTCTCAACCCCTGCAGGAAAGGCATGAATGTCTCCAATGCAGCTTTGAGTGATGGTATTTCCCATTTTAAACTGAGGTAGCAGCAGCCTAGCTCAGGACAGCCAATCTCTCTCTGCAGTAAATGTATCTGCAGGTGGGGCTGCACAGCATCGGTCACCAACACCACACAGCAGGGTCAGCCAGAGCAAGTAACCCCACATCAAACATAGATTTTAACTCAAGGTATCTGCCGTGACTATCAAATCCAGGTGAGTGTTTGAACCCTGTAAACAGAAATGCTGTGGTCTGAAAACTGACAGCACAGCTAATGAACCCAACAGCTGCAACACCTCTGGAAGACACCAGCCAGGGTCCTCTGCTAGGGAATGAAGCAATAAGGAAGAAATCCATTGTGTGAACTTCCTGCCCATTCCTTTCCCTTTCCCAAACCTCCAGAGATACATTAAACATTGCTGACAGGTATCCAGAGCCTCTCAGCTCATAAGCTAATGGAAAATGCTGAACAAGAAAGCTGACATGGCACAGTCACTGTACAAGCCCCTTGGAGTAGAGAAGCATCTTTATTTCATTCACAATTTTAGAAAGCTGATGTTAACAAACTCCCTGGCTGCATCAGTGACTTACTCAAAAACAAGGTATCCTAAAGTTAATATAAAACCCCATTACTGTGCCATAAGAGTAAGCAAGTCTTCATGGTAGCATCACTTGCAAAACCACACAGCAGCTTTGAAAAGTTCACAGGTGATGTGCTCCTAAAGTGGCTCACTCATCCAAGGGGCTATCTCCAAAGACATTTATTTCTTCCATCCAGCACTTAGGAACACATTATTATCCCTAGACAACAGTCATCAGACTGAGTTAAATGTAGGGGAAGAAATGACTCCGAGATCCCATTCAGAAAGTATTAATGAATAAAACAAAGGTTACATTTGTGAACCAACTCATACTATACATCATTCCCTTAATTCTGACCAGAATTTAAGGAACCAGTAGCACCATTATTCCATTCCCTCATGCACCTGCTTTGGTGCCTGTCAGCAGTGCTGCAGCACAACACCCTGTCAGAATGTGTGAGAAGAAGATGGAGCAAAGCACCTGTACATTCATTTTGCTGTGAAGATGACACCACTCAGTGCTGTGCACTCCTGAGACTCCACAGAATAAACACCCTTGTATACAACAAATCTGAGAAAACATTTCTTATTTATACAAAACACTGTCAAGCCTCACACACCACTTTCACAAGTCTTCCCCAAAGATGACTGCTTGTCATCAAGACCAAAATTACATTTTCAACTTAACTTTG
Organism: Buphagus erythrorhynchus; assembly: GCA_013400855.1. Classification (NCBI taxonomy): domain Eukaryota; kingdom Metazoa; phylum Chordata; class Aves; order Passeriformes; family Sturnidae; genus Buphagus; species Buphagus erythrorhynchus. The sequence continues at coordinate 15,157 of VZTT01003638.1, forward strand.
AAAGAGTAAGAAAAATTAAGAATGGGGATAATTAAATATGTTGACACATACACATTTGCTAGTACAGTCACAAGTACCTAATTCTGAAACACAATTACAATAAGGGGACACTTTAGTCTGATACCCACAACAACCCAAAACTATACTGAATAAATCCATTATCTTTTTCTCACTTGTTTTTAGTCCCTATTAAAACCTAGATGCAGCACACTGGGTTTAACTCTCAGTTTAGTTTTGAAGTGTTACTGAATGACACAATGCCTCCTTCCTGCCCAGGCCTGCATGATGCTTTGAGAAGCTCTCTGAGGGATTCTGCTTTACCATGGGAGAGATTCACTGGACTAATTACAAACATTTTCTCATGAAAAACATGCCAAAGCTTTAGCTGTACTTTGGTGTCATTTGATGAGACAAGAAAATTTATCTAGACATTCAGAAGAGAGAGGAAATTATATCTAAATCATCTTTCCTTGAAAACTACCAGTGTTACTTCTATTAAAAATATTAAAATCAAAGACAAATGCCACATTTGAAAGTAAGAATGTAAGCATACAGGAGATGGGTAATTTCTGTCAGACCTAACATACTGTAAAGTAGTAAACCCATTTTTATCTGCCAGTAGCAGCTGCAAGTAAACAGAAAGCAGCTGAATTTTGCCAACAGTAGTACATGGCTGACTAAATCTGTCAATAATCTGATGAAAACCATAGATCTTAGTGAAAGGAATTAAGAAGATTTTTCTTCCAAGCTTGTCTCAGGCTTCATTTTAAAATACACATGGTGTGTGTGTTTGCATATTCCAGTATCCTCTCAGGAAAACATATGGTCTTGGTGTAGCAACCTTAACACTGAATTTATTCTCTTCCAGTCAAAGTTCAAAGGGTAAGGAAACACTCTGGGAAGTCCAATTCTTCATTATTTATTTGGGATTTTTAGGTAGGGAAGTCATCTCTGCCATTAATCAAACAATTTAAATGTGTTTGACTTGTTATTCCTTAACTCTTTAATTAGGGATATCCTCAGGACTCTGTAAAAAAACCAGCAGCCTGTAGTCCCATGCACACACTCACCAATGTATTTCACCAAATTTTGTAAGAGAATGACAGTGTTTAGCTATAAAGCCAATAAAGAATTAATGTGTACAACACCTGAATTGACAAAAACACTACAAATACACATTACTATTGAAATTTCTACAGTACTTTCTACATAAAGGTTATTAAAGACACTCCAGTTGTTCTGAATCAGACTGCATAGTCTGAGAATAACAGAGGAGAGCATAACAAACAGACCTGGAAAATATTTCAGAGCTGCAGGTATGGGGTACTGGTAAATCAGTGGCATAGAAAAAGCCAGGCAGGATACAGCTATCCTCCCATGCCTCTTGCATATTAATAAGAATCACAACAATTTATAGCAATAAAGGAGATTTGAAACCAAGAGGTAAAACATGCTCCAATGAAGAGAATGAGAGCTCTCTCCTCTCAATTATTAAAGCACTTACCTACTAAAGCAGTCATGAAACGGTTCATAGAGAGAGGCTCCAAGTACATTGGTCCTTCATAGCCTGATTCCAGTTCACTCCTCACATAATCCCTAAAAAACACAAACCCACAAACTATTATGATCCATCTGATTCAGACAAGAAGCAATTTATTCATTCCACATATATGTAATTTCAGTGTATGTCACAGCCAATTAACTAAATTGCAAAAAACAGTATTAACACTACTGTTCCAGCAGCCATCTGATGGAAGGATCCAACTGAGGCATGACTTAAGAGAGAGCAGAATTATCTGTAATTAGACTCACTGGCAGAGCTGTAAAAATCCTTTGGGACATCTAAGCTGTTCTTCAGAGCATGGCCTCAAAACTGCTTATTGACAAAGCCTCTTAAGCACCATTCCATTTTTAAGTATCCTTATTAAGTGTTTTTCTTCCTAACAATAATTTCTTTTCCCACCAGCAACGTGGNCAAGAGAGCCTGAAAATCTGTAATTCCCCTCAGAAAAGGTGGGCTGGGAAGGTGGGCTCTGGCAACCAAAGTGAAAGGTAAGAACCTGAGGGCCCTGGGCAGTTTTCTGCTGTTGCTGGTCATCCATTGGCTCTGCCCTCGAGTAGGTTAACACATCAACAGAACTCAAATATAAACCTCACACTAAGAGCAAGCATTTCACACCTTCAGAAGCTGATCCTGGACCAGCACAGCAGGAATTCTGCAGTGGCTCCGTAATCCCCTGCCATTAGACACCAGGCAATACTCCTGACCTTCTACATCCAGATCCCCAGCCTGTTTTTTTTGCCATGCCTGTGACCCTTCCTGCTCCACTGCAGGGCACCCCCAGCTCTGGAATCAGCAGCACAAAAACTCTTGTGTTTGTTTCTGGCTGATCCTGTCCAGGATTCACATCTACCTGCATCACATCCCAGGAATGCCAGACAGACTTGGTCTGACCCTGCATGGAGCTCAGAGTCTGTTTGCTCCAGGGGCAATTCAGTTATTCCATATTTATTTTTACCAGTGAGGCAAGCCACACTTCCTGGGAACAGATGCAGACAAAGCAGATCAAAACAGGACTGGAAACCACAGCCAATAGAAGAATTGCTCTTTTTATTTCAGTGCAGAAATAGATGCAACTTAGTGCTACTGGGACCATTCACTTCTCCCCAGAAATGTGGGAATATACCCTGCTCCTAAGATTAGCTTGCTACACCAAGCAAAGGTATTCTCATTTTCACTTGCAAAAAAACTCTGGAATTCAAGATATAAATCTCAAAGTACTAAAACAAACACTTCAAAGCCTGTTCTTCATAGCTGACAATGCTGCCTACACAGAGCAGCTTTTCAAGTGTCATAGAGTATGTGAGGTATGTTGAAATGAGTTCTTTAGACTGCAACCTCCAATTAAAAACACATGAGGACTGAAAAGGCA
>VZTT01003639.1:4564-18732 GCA_013400855.1 Buphagus erythrorhynchus
GGAATGATTTTTCCAGTAACAGAACCAGCAGCCTAAATAGTGCAATATCATGGATTTCTCTTGCCAGCATGTTTGACAGATTGGTTTAATGGACTGTTAATAGAATAGCTCAGTGTTTCTAATGGGTGGAGATCTCCTTCACAATCTTCTGCTTACATGCAAGAACAAAGCCTACCTTTTCTTCACCTTTTTGATAGCAATTCCATCATTTCTGTAGATCAGTAAATCAGTAACACCACCTGCAAAATCTCTGGGGCTTCAAACTGTGTTATGCTTAACTTTCCTGCACAGAAATTATTTTATTAAGTGATTCAGTGCTCTGCACAGACCTCCACCCTCCAGAAAACTGGAGCTGTTGACTGCAATAGATTTTTCAACAGAACAGTCAAACAACACAAGTGATTTGCAACATTGCAGGACCCAGTAATTCCCACTATTCATCTTTTCAGGAGAGCTATGAGTCCAATGAAGATTTATAAGTGGAAAGTCACTTCATTCTCAAATAATGTACAACTGGCAATAGAAGGCACACACGTTTAGCAGGCTCTGTTCATAACATGCTGCATCACTTTGTGCTATGGCACGCTGTAAAGTTTGACCTAATTTGACACGACAGCTAAAATTTAAAGGACAACATTTCCCACTTCACTTCCAAGTGGGAAAACAGCAATGTTTCAACAAAAGCTGGCCAGCAGAAGGAGGGCAGACAGGAAAGTGTCCGTGGTCTGCCAACCTCAAATTACTGTTAAGTAGTTCAGCATTTCTCTGGGGAAAAAAACAAAAACAAAAACAAAACAAAACAAAAAAAAAACCCAAACAAACAAACAAACAAAAACCTTAAAAGAGTCATTAATTGTCATTTAGGAAAGGTCCTCAATGAAGTGCATTTTTAGTCTTTTAACCATACATTCCAGTTTCTCAGCAACCACCAACTTTTTCTGCAGACATCCCTATACTGATGGCAATTCTAAGTTAGTAGCCTTGAATGGAAACAGAAAAATATGTTCATTCTAAAACTCAAAGCAAAAAGTCCTCAGAAGTATCTTAGAATTTCCCAATTGTTTCAGGTTTTTTTTCCTTCCTGAGATGTTTGAGTCTGATGTCTGGAGAGTAGGACATGTCTCCATTATTAATGCATCTCCTGGGATAGAATCTTTGAAACTGTAGGATGTATTGTATTTAGACATAAATAAATAAAAATCTGAGTTTCATGGACTGCAAAAAAACAACTTAGGTATTCAGAGGTTCAGAAGAGTAAATTCAGAGAGCAAGCATCTCCAAAGCAACCCAAAACTTCTGCACTGTGTGCTTAATCTCTATCTCTGTATCATGGATAAGATCCTGAATGATTTCTTGTTTCAGGATATGCCCAGGACCTAAAATCTCCATGCAGTACAGAAGAAAATTATCAACTCTGTTTTAACTTAACTTCGTCTTAATTTCTCTCTTCACCAAAATGCAGTTGTTTTAGGAAAACATTTCAATCTAATTTGCATCAACCTGAAATGCCACCTGAATTTGTATTTGGCTTTTTTAAGTGCATTGTAGAAGTATGTTTGAAAAAAGATAAAATTAGACAAGTCAAAAACTTTAACCCAGAATTTGCAGCCTGCCCTGTATTTCAATTCCCAGTCAAGAAGACACAAGAGTTCAGAACAGTCAAAACCTAAGAAAAATGCCATTCAATCAAAGAAAACCCTAATCTTCTGTGCAATTCATGATGGTGGGACATTTAGAAAATGGGATAATTTTCCCAAATCATCCTAATGTGTGGAAGACATGAAAATTGCCATTTTCCATCACCCCTATGCTTTTGCCTGAATGCCTGAGGCAATCATGTTAAAATGCTATTCAAAGAGAGAAAAAAGAAAAAAAAAGCAGGGGCAGTAGAAGTATTCTTGCTGACAATGCTTGCCCTACACCTGCTACAAAATTAGTAGTGATTGTAGAAGACCTTATAAAACATTAATAAAGTCAGTTTTCATCTTTAGTGGCAGGTGCCTCCAAAATCTTTGGGGAAGTGAATTCTTGCTTGTGCTATGTGGCGTAAGTCTTACTGAACCACTGAAAGTAGTGCAAAGACACTATTTTCTCCAACAGAGATAAAATAATAATCTTTATAGTAAGTCTCATTTCTTCAGTGAATTAATAACATTTCAAAAAGGACTTCTGACCCATCCTTTCAACCTAAATTATCCAGTTATAATTACCTGGTAAAATATTATGTCATTTCCATATGCGTGGTTAAACCTTGCCTTCTCATGACTAAGTCTGATTACCTTCCAGAGCTGTAATTTACAGATTTTTGGTATCCTTAGAGAATTAAAATATATTAAAAAATAAATCAGGCGATATGAATCTCATTAGGGAATCATCTCTAGTAGTTCAAGCAAAGGTCTCATTTATAACTTATAAGCAACTTGATTTTTTTATGCTGTTGGCACATCCCTAGAAGTTTTGCAGTGACATTTGTTACTGATCTCTCAAGAATTCAAAGGAAACACCTCTTTTCATTTAGAAAATTCCTCATTTAGGATGGCAGGGGCAATGGCTTTATTCTAAACATTCACCCCTGCTATCCACCTTGAGTTATCACTGTAAGTGCTCATGTTAGAAATATTAATAATGAGAGATAGCTTGTCATAATGCTAACCCTTGCTGGTTAAATAAATGATGTTATTTATAGCCATTTATATAAGGTGTAATCATGACAGTCTAGATAGACACATCCACAGCCTTTCCCTCACCCATTGAGAAGGTCACCCTGCTATAGAAGGAGATCAGGTGGCTGAAGCAGTTCCTGTCTTTCCTAAACCCACCCTGGCTGGTCCTGATCCCTGCTTGTCCTGCACATGCCACTCAAGATCGTCTGCTCCATGACTTTTCCCAGCATCAAGATCAGGTTGACAGTTCCCTGGATCCTCCTTCCAGCCCTTCTTGTAAATGAGTGTGATGTTTGCCAACTTCCAGTTGATTGGGACCTGCCCAGTTAGCCAGGACTGCTGGTGAATGATGGAAAGTGGCTCAGTGAGCACTTCCAGCAGGATCCTCAGTACCTCTGGGTGGATCCCAGAGCTCTGTGTGTCCACGTGGTGCATGGAGCAGGTCACTGACCTTGGGTTGAGGGGGTTTCATTCTACTCCCCGTTCCAGCCTTCCAGCTCTGGGGGCTGGGGACCCACAGAACAATTGGTGTCACTCTTAAAGACTGCAGCAAAGAAGGCACTAAGTATTTCAACCTTTTCCTCATGCTTTGTCATTATCTTTTGCCTCTCATCCAATAAAGGATGAAGATTCTCTCAAAGCCTCCTTTAGTTGCTAACATATTTATAGAAATATTTTTCTTGCCTCTTAAGGTAGTAACCTAATTAATTTCTAGTTGGGCTTTGACCCTTTAAGTTTTCTCCCTGTATAAACTCATGACACCCTTATATACCTCCTGCATTGTTTGTTCCTTTTCCCAACATTCATAAAGTCCTTTTTCCCTGAGTTCCAGCCAAAGCTCTCAGTTCTGCCAGGCTGGGCTTATTCCCTGCTGGCTCCTCTTCTGGCACGTGGGAACAGCCTGATCCTGTGCATCCAAGATTTCTTTTTTGAACAATGTCTAACCTTCCTCGACTTCTCTGCCCTTCAGGGTCACCTCCCAAGGGACACTGCAACCAGATTCAAAATTATAAACTCTAGTGTATATAAATCATAGTTCAGGAAGTTCTCTGAAGCTCTTTGATTGAACCTAAACACAAAGATTCGCCAGCTGCCTAGAGCCTGAACCATTCTGGTCATGAAACATTACCTCCCCAGCATGTGGTATGCCTATCAGCACACAAGTGGTAAAAAAGAGCAGACTAACTTTATTTATTACATTTGTATTGCTTACAAAGCCATTTACTTAATGGATGGGTATCATTAGCAGTCCAACCACAAAAAAAAGAATACAATGATGTGTTACATAGGTTCATTAAAATAATATTTCAAAGCAATCATTAGAACAAGAAGCTAAAGATCCAAGAGACAGTAAGTTATCTGCAAATAAATGAGGCAGAACAAACATGTTTTGAAGTAAGTTAAGAAACATGTTTACAAATATAGTGCACCATAAAGAAAGCAGGGCATGAAGCTTAGAGACTGCTGTTCATGCAACTTACTACACAAAACAAAAGTGGCAACTAGTTTTGAATCAAGGGTTCTCAGACCTGTGGTCAGCATGCTGTGCTAAGGAGAATGTGCCTGGACACAGGGACACAGTAAAGGTAAGGTTATGAGTAACAGTTCCTCAGACTAAAGACAGAAAACTACAGGCACTGCCACCCCTTACTGTGTATGAAAAAAAACAAACAAAAACAACAACAGCAACAACAAAAAAACACAATCAAAAAAGACTCCCCATACTATTGCAGAATCAAAGGGCATCCTTATGCTCACAGGCTTCCATGGTGAAATAAAAGCATTTCCAGTACACCAGGCAGAGGTTGTAAGGACTATGCTGTTGTGACAGCTGGGGAATCATAAATTTGCCTTATGGCAAATTCAGTCAAAGAAACATGAGTGAAGGTTCTTGAGCATGATACTCATTTACTGGAACAGCTATTAGCAGAAAAGCAGAAAAGAGAAACAGGGGAAAATAGGCTTGTTGAAGCATAAAGGTAAAAGGCCAATACCAAAATCATGCTGGACAAATGTAACAAAGGCAGAGTTATATCAGAAATTTTTGGGGGAAGGACAAACCATAAGAGTATAAAACCCACTCCATTTTAATATATTCCTCTTCTCTTTAAAAAGGGACAGTGATGGTGATGATTTTTGAACAAAATTTAGCTTAACTAAAGGGAAAAGAAATACAGAATATTAGCATAAAAGCTGCCCTCATTTCATTACATATTAAATGCTCCTGATTTTCATTGTTTTTCTGAATCTTTAAGTTTTAAAAATATGTGAACAATTATTGTCGTCAGGAAACTACAAGGACTAATAACCAGCCTATAACCAGCTGCTTAGAATTGTCAGCACATTTAATTTTCTGGACCACCTTCTATCTAACGAAATTAAGAAAGTTGTCTTCCAGACATCAAAGCACCGAGCAGCTGACAGCCTGAGAGGAGCCCCTGCACTCCCCAAACCACCTGTGCCACAAATGTTTTGTTATGGGCCAGCAGTTCCACAACAGTGCCTGCATCAAACAAGCAGCATGAGAGAATGATTTAATAAAGAGTAAACTGAAGGAGGGAGAAAAGAACATTATGGAAAAGAAGTAACAGCTCCCAAGTTAAAGTTGCAATCAATTCCTATTACAAAGCTCTCTTTTAGCAGTTCTGTAATCAGACCTAGATTGGAAAAGGTGCTCAGCTAAAAAATTGTCAGATTTACACAAAAGCAGAAGGGAAAGTTTAAACAGGCTTCGGTTCTAGCCTGTAAAAATACTGTCAGGTTTCAAAGACACCTATCATATTCCTTAGTCCCATTCTGTCTTAAAAAAAAAATAAAATAAACCAAAACCTTTCTCCAGCACCCTTGAATCTTGCAGCTTTACACAGTACTTAGCACTCCTTGGGCAGGTGAGCACTCACTATACACCATGATAAGAAGCAGCAGTTAATAGGATGTCTATGTATTCTTGCTATGGATAGTTTGGATTGTATCTGAGATAACTGGGAGCCTTACCATTTACTTTCTTCTGAGACAAAAAAAAACCTTCTAAGAACTCAACCAAAACCAAGGGAAAAACAAAGTAGCTGATCCCAAGTTATCTTCTGTGATCAGCTTCTTAAGCGAGCGTAGAATCTTAAAAGACTTCTACAGTCTGGAAAGCTGTGTTTCCATTTTTATCTTATCAAAATGTCTGCTTAATTAAATAAAAAATGTTATATCCATTGTTTTAGGGAAGCAGCAAGGGAATAGGTTATAGCATTTTACATTGTACTTAAGTAAATCTAAGTGACTTACCAACATATATACAAGATAATATTAACTGGACTAGAGAAAAGCAATGCTCATTTTTAAATTTATTGCCATATCCTTAAGTGTTTATTCAATATATCTCATTATTGGAAAACTCAGACTTGTTCAGTGTACCAGAATAGGAGCTGACAAAGAAATCTCAGTTGTTGTAATATCTCTGCCATAAGGAATTGAGATAGGACAAATGACAAAAGGAGGCAAGAACCATTAAGCTAAGTGACAATGCAGGAAAAAAAGGTGAGAATAAATTAGTATGTGGTTAATTGTTTGCTTTTTGAGTATTACAAAAAAAAGGAAAAAAAATCAGCCAAGAACTGATCATGTCTTAGCCAAGAACAGAATGATACAAGTGCCACCACATGGTACAATGTGCTGGGCAGGAGATGCTGTGGGTGAGGGCAGCTCCTGCCTGGGGCAAGGAGAGCCCTGCTCAGCACAGCCAGCTCTGCATGCAACTGCAGAGCTGATGTTCCTCATCTCAGGACAACTCCTGGTGCAACTGGGGCCTCACCCTGTGCAGGAATACCCAAGGGTCTCTGCAGAAATAAACCACAGAGGAGATAAAACACGCCAGTGACCCAGCACATTTTCACCGGGTCTGCCCTCAGGCTAATGCAGCTTAATCTTTTTCTCTGATTAACAACATCATTAAAGAAAATAAATAAAGTTCTCAAGAATGTGTGGAGTGTCAGCACCTGCATATTTGCACAAAAGTCAGTTTCTGGAGTAAGCAAATCCAGGCCAGTGTGTAACACATGGCACAGTGACCTCCATGCTCAAGCAAGGACTGAACACTTCTGACAAAGGAGCTCTCAGACTGCACAGCACCATGAAAAACACAAGGCAAGCCATAAATTTGTTAATTAGTTACAGGCTTATCACAGGTGAAAAAATTCATATTTTTAACATTAATTTACCTGTCACCCAAACGATAAGCTAAAATTTAATAAGCTTCACATTGCAAATATACTACAGACTGTGAATTAGTAAAAGACACCTGTAACCTTTACTTGTGATGACAAATGCTAGAGGATTACTCATCACACACAAATCAGCCAACTTTTGCTCTTGAACTTTCAAGATCTACCTTACCCAAAGTATCTACAATCCTGTTACCCAGTTAACCATGAGGAGAAGCTGGTGGCAGCCACACATCACACAGAGCATTAGAAATGTGTGAGTATGCCCTGAGATGACAGGATTAGTGCTCTCTGCAGGTACCATCAAGCACTGCCTCTAGTTTTGTGCAGTGAATACCTAAGGAAGCATTTTACCAATTATTATTATAAACAAAAGTGCTGGGACCCACCGGTATTATATAAATTCTTCTGTGGATCACGTGAATTTCGAAATCAGATGAGCATATCAAGAAAGGTGTATATCACTTTGAGAGGATGCAGAGTCTCACAAAATTAAATACAGTACTTTTTTACTGCAGTGACCCTGAAAAACTCATTAAACAGGCAAATATCCATTAAATACTAGATGGATTAAACCTATAAATATTATGAAACAAATTTTGAAGTCTTTCCTATCACAACCATTACTGAAACCCAGGCATGACTGAAAACCCCCAACTTCCTCTGGGTAACCAAAATGAGGACATAGAGGTAGTAAGGGGACATTGATAACTCACACCCTGAATTAACAGTAGTTCCAGCAGCTTTTACAGCTTCTCAAATTCTTTTACTTTCCTAAGGAACAGCTATTGCTATCATCCTGCCCTCCTTGACCAACACCCTAAAAAATTCAGCTTGTCTAAGGAAAAGGGGAAACAAGAAAGGGAGAAAATCCACCTTAGTTGCTCTGAACCTTTTTCCATAAAATCACCTCCAGTGAACCCCCTGCAAAGCCAGTGCTGAAGAACTAAACTAAATAGCTCCTAATTTATTGCTTCATTCATCTAGTGAGTGCTTAGAAAATCCAATACTGAATTCATTAATAATATTAAAGCACTAAATTCTATGCCAAGGTTTACAGTTTCGATCAACCAAAATTCAACAATATTAAATTAGTGCAGCCACAGCAGGTGAGAATTAAAAATTATGGTTACTAAACAAGTAGGAAAAAACTCCAAAAAACAAAAAAGGCTTTTATTATTGTGACACATGTCTAATATGCTCCATAGCTGATTTTTGGTACTGAAAAGATAAAAAAATTACTTAGTTATTTTAGTATATTTTAATCTAATATCTACATCTAATGTCTACTTAAGGAAAAGATTATATTTTCAAAAGTACTGATCAACAAGAACTCTTACACTGAGGTCCACAAAACCTTGGAGGCACTCAACATTATATAAAAAAACAAACGTGGATAAAAACAGCTGTATGGGAGTAAATACAATTTCAAGTTTAAAAAAAAATCTATCTTCAATATTTATTTTGATTCTTAGTTTTTGGGGATGAGGACAGGATCAATTTGAGGAAGAAGGCTGAGAGCAAATGATTAAAGAGAATGCACATGAGAGTCTGTGATTTTCTGGCAAAAAAATTGTTCTTTCCTTTGACAGTGTGGAAAGTCAAAGCACAAAAATATTAAGTTTCAAAGGCTTAATGTTGTATCAAGTTTATGTAACATTTACAGGAAACCTCAACCCTCACAGATAGAAAAATCACCATCTAAAGAAAAGAAAATCCCTGTAATTGAGAAAAACCCACACCAGACAACAACACCAAACCCTTCTACCCTCAGGGTAAGGACTGCTCCAGGCAGCCTGATTTGATCAGTTTGGGAAGCTCCTGAAAATCAGTAACTTCTGCTGAAGAGATGCTGGAAGGCAGAGGAATGGCCTGACTGAGAAGTAGTGAATTTCAGGACAACAAAATCTTTCTACACAAACTGGCACCCATGTAATTCTGCTAGCATAGAAGAATGGGGACTTTTCTCTCACTGAAAAAAATATTAACAAAATTTTCAAAGAATTCCAAAATTAGATTCAGCGTATGCCTGAAAAGATACAAAGCCCACATTATTTTATCTTGGAAAACAACTGAAGAAATTTGTTGAAAGTTGACATGACAAATTCTGAAAAAATGTCCTAAAAAGTTTAGTCCTGTCTTCAATAGACACAATGATTTTGATTTTAGTGTGAAATAATATTGTTAGTGGGGTTTTGACACAGAGTTTTGGAGAGATGTTTGGGCAGTGGAGAAAAGGGAAATGCCAAAATGTTGGAAGCAATCGTTGTACACTGTGTGCAGCTGGATGTTGAGTTATGGAAAACTGACACAGCAATTACAATCATAATCACACAAAACTGTTTGAATTTAAAATGGAGGAAATCAGATATATCTTCAAAGGACAGAATATCAGAGGAACTTGTTAAACTTCTTCAAGTCAGACAAAAACCAGTGATATGACATTCCCACATGTCGCAATCCATGCTATAAATGGATTTATCCTAGGCTGTACACAATACCATAACATGGATAAAGGCAACCAACCTCACTACCCTACCACGGGAAGTAACTGGAATTCAGCTGTGCTTATCTGAACAGAGTTTGTCTTATGTGCTATTAAAAATCAGAACATCACCGACACTAAAAGTGTCAGTAAGACACGAGGACTGTGCCACTGCAGCAAACCAGAAGTGAAACATTCCATTTCCACTTCCAGGCTGATTTGCCTGGCTGTGCATTGAACAGAAAACATGAAAAGCACAAAGCAGCAGATTGTTGTCCTTGAGAGCTCTGATCCCCACATGAATCCAGGTTTGCTTGCTCCATCTTCTAGGGCAAGAACTGTTTGACTGGAGATAGTTTTCTTTAATTAAATTTATGTCACAGAAACATGGCTATTGCTTATTCAATTCAGACTTCTGAACTGAAATTAGAGCTCTGTTGTTTGGCAGCAAAGCAGGCTTTGAGAAACACCATGCAACTTTATTTCAGAGGAGCAGACCCAGCAGCAAGAACGGACAGGGTGAAGTGTTTTCCATAGCAAACACATACACACAGAGGTAATGCACACTCCAAGTACTCAGTATTTGTTGCAAGTTTCATTTCTGCTTATCAGTTGAGAATGAAGAAAAAAAAAATAACTTTACAGGCTAAAAGCACTCAACATGGACCTACTGTGCCTCTCCTTTACCAAGAATGTAAAAACCTCCCTCACAGGAGAGAAAGCTGAAGCATCTGGCCAAGCTTCCTTTTCCACATGCCTTGTTAAGATTTTAGGCTCTGCTTGAAAACTGAGGTGTGATCTATCCCCCCTGCTTAGTGACACCACAGCTGGGCCACAGCTGGTGGTGCCACTAAGCAGGGGGGACACATCACGCCCCAGATTTTGTTAATCGTGCAGACACAGGATTAACAAAAGGTGGTGCTCCCTGGCACAGCCCTGCAGGGTCCTCAGAGCTTTTCAACACAAGAGGCAATCCAACAGACCCCAGAGTGGGGCTGGGAAGGAGGAAATCTCCTGTATTGCTGATTCCCAGAGACCCATCTTGAGGCATACAAAAAATTAATTACTCCATGAGGAACACAGCTACAGCATCACTTGAAAGTACGTGACATTTTTTGATAGTTCCCAGGCATTTGTGGCCAACAGGTGCCTGGTAGTTGCACAATTTTCTAATTAGTTCATGTGCTGTACTTCAAAACTAATTACTGAAATGGCTGGATTATAATGTTGCAGGGAGTCATTCGTGTGCCACCTACCATTAAGGGGAGGGAAATTTTGTGAAGGTTAATTAGCATTTTTAAAGTACTTTGGAGATTAAAAGCTTTAACTATATGCCTAATAAAAGAAGTAAAGGTAATACTTTCTATTTAGTGGATTCCTTTTTGCATTGAAAGTGAATTACAAGGGTTGCTTTAAGTCCAAGAACATAAATTTTCATGTACAAGGAATTAAATCAACTCCCAACAGGATCAATCTGTTAGAGGGTGGAGACCTCCAGCAAGACACAAATCATCAGAGGTGACCAAGGCATCCTGGTGAGAGAGGCAGCTGCTGGCTCCCAGGCAGAGGTTGTGAGCAACTAAAAGCAGACATTTCCCTATAACATGCCTTTGAACAGGTCAAAAAAATCAAACCATTATGAACAGGTACCTTTTTAATTAAAATAATTCACAGATATTCTCCTCTTGAGACATCTGCTGGCTGTTCTCTGTTCAGAAAACACCCACTGGCCTCTCTAAGAGGGGATCTATGTGCATCTGAAATGGCATTCTCAGCATTTTCCACTCTTCTTGCCTACTACCAAGATTTTCAGATTGACAGAGGACATCAGAAACTTTTTCCATAAACACAAACTTATTTTCTTCAGACTTAGAGTTACATATAATATATATCAGGAACTTATAATTGCTTTTTGTGAGCTTGGGAGAAAATATACAAATCATTATTAGGCATACATGTGTATTTTGTATTAATTCTGCTTCTTCACAACAGTAATGGGGGGGAAGAGTTCATTAATTACAAAAAATACATTCTAATTATTTGGTTCACATGATTACTATTTATGCTGTAAATCCAAAATTGTCATTGACTTAGAAAGTTATTACTGTCTTCAATAGAAAGATTATTTTAGTGCTACAGATGGTTGTCCTTTTATAGGCCATTTTAATGACTTGTTCTTATATAATCTGTCATGCATTATTTTGTTGTTGTTATGAACTTTTAAAGTTTCATATCAATCCATTTTGATGTTTACTAAACAGATGGTGTTACAAAAAAAAAAAGGGAAAAGCATAATAATGACATTTAGTTCTCAAAAATACTCCAACAGCTACACATTTATTTTGTCAAATATGAAATCCATGTCATTTGTTTAAAAAAAAAACTTAGCTAAGAAATACAATTATTCATAAGCTGTAAACTTAGCTTACAAAGCAGAGCACAAAATCAACTGAAAGAAGGTTTTTCTGAAAGGTTGTTGAACTTCAAAAGTGTTTGTCAATTAAGATATATAATGAACCTATTTACTGTAGTTCTCAGCATTCCTTTTCCTTACCCAAAGCACTACTGTCAAATAACTGCAGTAATTGCTAAGTCATGTAGATAATTATTTAATATACAGGTGTGACTCAGGTGTGCTGCTTGAAATCTACTTGTAAGTTGTGGTCATTACATAAGCACCTCCAGTTTACAGAAAGTTTTGCATTATCATTGTAATCTTTATGATTCTTTTGTTTAATAAGTGCACTGTCATCAAATAGACACAAAGACTTGAAGAGTGAGCACTGTACAAAACAAAATTACGCCTAAATTAATTTAGAGCTTAGAGTATTGTAAATTCTACATTAAAAAAACAAAACTGTTCAATCACAATTCACCAGTATGAGCTGAAAAACTTTCCCTTCCCACCTATGACTTCTAAGATTTTGCAGAAATCTACCTCAAAATGTGAATTTACCCTCAAAATGGGAATTTCCTTAGACAAGGAAATTCCAGAGTTGAGGATCCCCTGGCTCTACACATTCCATTCCTGTACTGCAATACAGACTTCAGCTATAAAATAACCTTTCTCCCAAAAAATTCCTCCTAATTTCAAGCTATAAATAATAGCTGCTTGTGGAGTTCATCTGATTAATTGTCATTTTCTAGCTAATATTAACGTGACTAAAAGGGAATATATTCAGGTGATAATAGCCAGTGGAACTAGAGCAATAACACCATAAAAAACAATTCCAAGCGATGAACCTAACCACGCTTTTAAATAGCCAAGGAAGTATCTTCTCTGCATTGTAAAACAGGAAAAGGAGGAAGACAAATCAGAAAAATAAATGTTTTTTGTTCCAAGGATGCTCCTGTAGTAAGGTTTCCACAGGTTTAGGCAGTTTTATGTTTATGATAAAATATCATGAGTAAAATACAACTAATCAGCCTATGTTAAATATGTTACCTCCTTACAGAAGCTGCAGTAGAATAGGTATTATTGTGTGTCTGCTTTCTTATCAAGCCAACAGATGTGTCTCAGCAGGAAGTTCCTTCTACAATATGTACTTAGCATGGTGATAATTCTTGCAAAATGTGGATTTCTCTTGACATTGGCAAAACACTGAAAAGGAGGTAAAAAAAGGCATGATACAGACAGACTGCTCTTGCTGAAGGAAATTATTAGAATGTGTTTTGTGCAATTGTTTCTAAGAGGGAAAGACAGAGTTACTAAATTCCCATTGCCTTAACAAGAACAAGCATCTGTTAGTGCAGTAAGTGGCTCACTGGGCATGACATTGGCCTCAGTGTTTATATTCCTGGTATCTAAACTGGGCAAAATTTATCTCTGGTGCAGCTCCGTTCAAGTCGTTGGAATTCCACCAAGTCTGCATCTGATTCGATGGTGATCATTAACAATAAGCTAAAGGAAGGGCTATTATCAAGGCTGATGTCATTGCCTTTCATCAGTCTTCTACAGGGAAAAATTAGAGTTGACTTGAACTCAAGATGACTTCAGGGTTTTTTAAAATATATTTGGATTAGTACAATATCAATTTCTCATTAAACTGAACTCATTCAGGCAGTGATTGCAGAGAATAAAAGTGTAAAACTTTCTACCTTCCCTAATAATGTGTGTATTTTTAAAACACTGAAGAGTCTCATTCATTACAGAAGCACAACTCCAACCATCTCTGAGTACAGTCATAAAAGTGACTGCAAGACACAGTACATGTGGCTACAGGGGTATATTTAATGAATAACATTTAGTGTCCTGAACAGACAAAACCAAGTAGCTCTAACAGACTCTGTTTTATCTCCATCTCTTGCTCTATTTGCATGTCTGTTGTACCAACCATTGGACTTTAAATCAGTGCTATCAACTGCCCACAGGAAAAAACTAACTACTTAAACTGTCTTTTAATAAGATTAAAGGGTTGGACAAAAGAGGTCTCAGGGCCAAGCTTTATGCTACATGAGGGATGACCTTCACTTCAAACAATACTGTCTGTAAACACACTTGTTTCTAAATACACTCATTATCCCTGTGTTTAATCTGGGCTACGCTGGGTGCCACAAACACAGTGCACTCTACTCTGGGCCAGAGTGGAAGGCTAACAAATCTCATATTCCCCTGTCTGCAGGCTGGAAGAGGCTGGATATGTCACAATCAAAGAAATACAAATGTTTTATCAGAACAGACACGTCTTTAGGCTGCCATGTGCAAGAGTATCACCCAAAAGCAGCCAAACAGCAGTCAAAAAACACACCCCAGCACTAGGCTGGATGTTTATGAGAAGTAACAGATTAATGTGTACTAAAACCTCATCA
>VZTT01003639.1:21033-38601 GCA_013400855.1 Buphagus erythrorhynchus
TCAAAAGCAACATTTTCCTTAATTTTCTTTTTGGAAATAGATTAATGACTTCACTTAAACTTTGCAATATTATCAACAAAAAAAGTGCAAACATGATGAAAGCATTCAGCCTAAGATTCAAAATGTGTTTGTATCAGAGCTTAGTCCTGAAAATAGTATCTGGAATATCTAAAAGCAAATGAAAACAAGATGTTTGAATGGGATATCATGGGTTTGGATATCTCTACATCAGTACCATGTATAAAAATGGCGATTTGTAATTTGAGAACAGTTTTGAATGCTATTTGCAGAGCTAGGAGCCATCATGTGAAGCTGGCCGCAAATTTCTGTTTAATAAATATTGAGTTCCTACGCCATGTGGATTTTGCTACCTCAAAGCAATTTTAAAACACATCAATCAAATCCCTGTGAATCAGCAAAAGCAGATGCTGCTAACTGTTACAGGCAATATCACCTAAAGTTTCATTTTCTGCAGTGCTCAGTTAATGTAAAATGCATAGGAAGACCTTGGAGCAGAGACTGGATCCTGGGATTTCTGACTATAACTAATTTCCCCTAAGTTTCCCAATCTCTAGGTCCTTGCATCAGTCTCCCCCTTCCCTCTCTCTGGTTGACTGAAGCTTGAAAATATTCATAAATATATAAGCACATCCTCACTTCTTTTTTCCTTTGCAAAAGGCATGGAATACCCTGAGAAGATGAAACATTCCTCTGCAGCAGCACAGAGCCTGTCCTGATCCATGAGAGCTGAGGATGGAGGGAGCCCTTCCTCATCTGCTGTGTGGAGGAGGCACCATCACTATCCCCTTTCCAGCCTGCTTTCTAGGAAAGAGACATTCCTGGTTCAGCTTTTGATGGCACAGGTGCCCACCCTCCAGAGGTTCTGGTCTCTGTCAGAAGCACTTTATCCCACACCTGAGATAATGTGCAGATTCCATCCCAGGGCAGGATTTAAACAACTCTTACTCTGCTGAGTTCAGTGTGAATAAGCTCAGGTCACAGAGACAGTGGCTGTCACATCCCCCTCTCCACACATTTCACTGCAGGAGCCTGAACATTAACTCAGCATCAGCTCCAAAGGCCAATTCTGCCCCATGACAGCTCAGCATCCAAGGTCCAAGTCACTCTGCAGATCTGGTCAATAGGGCACTGTAACAGCAGCAAATCTCCTTTCCTGCATGTTTTGAAGAACTATTATGGGAAAGAACTGGGCAGCCCCATGTACAATGAATATGTAAATGAAATCTTTAGTGGCAGAAGTGTATTGTGTCTCTAAGGCACAGAATAACTACAGGCCACAAACCACCACTGGCTGACACAGATCTCCCACTGCTGTCAGTGGGAATCTCAGGCACAGACTCAGATCCTGACATGCCCCCGAGAGTCTTTATTCAAGTAAGAAATTTAAATGACTGGTGAAGCTATAGGAAAAAAAATCAAAACCAAATCCAACTGCTTTCAAAAATGGTAAATTAAAATCATGGTTTGTGCCAATTTTATCTCAAATTTCCTTTTGATTTCATGAAAACATAGGCTTAATGCTTCCAGCTTTTCTTACTCTCTCTCTGAAGCCACACTATGACTGTGGAAATGATGAAGAATCCCTTTGAGAAAACCAAAATTTTACTTTGGGCCAAGTGTCTGATTTTGCCTGCAGTCAAATTTTACTTATCTAACACTAAGAAAAATGTTCAATGACAGACTTGGCTCTTTCTCATATCAAAACAAGCTTACTAAATTCTATCAATTCTTAGCATTGTCATGAAGAATTTACCCTCCAGTGGGGGAAACGCAAAGTAACCAACACAAAAAAACCTTAGGTGAACCAAAACAAAAGGAATCACAGAACCATAGTAGATAAATCTCCTATTTTGCATGTCACAGAATAATTTTACTTTCATCAAGGACAGTTTTCCCTGTCATGCAATGGGAGTTAAGCAATTTGCCAGCTATTCTAATAGGATAAAACCTTCTCCAATGTAGACTTGGGGACTACAAGCCAATCAATTAGACCTTAGTGGGGAATTACTGAAATAGTAATGAGCATTTACTCTCTGCAAGGATGTCTTTATAAGTAGATGTGATCCAGAAAATGTAAGCTAAGAGAGAACAAATGACTCTGTGTGTGTCTAAGTAAAACAAGGATAAACTTAAAGCTAATGGGTATTTAAGGAACTCCAACTCTGTGTTGCCAAGACAAATCCACCCTATTCTTCAAGAGCAGGTCAAGGAGTAGTCATGGGAATTCAAAATCTCTGAACTAAATTACTGGAATCAATAGGAGTGAATGCAGAAAGAAGGTAAGTACTGACCACAGTGGGCTCACTCCCAGCTAAGACTGAGCTCTACTTAATATTGGCTTGAAATTGCACAAAGTGGTAGAAAATTCACTGTGAGTTTAATCAATGTGAGCTATACCAGCAACAAACTTCTCAGAAAATCTGTCATTATATTAAGATCAAGATTATTGTTCCTTTATCTATGGTGAGTGAGATTTGTATGTACTAATTCTGACACTTTGAGGTAGAAAGTATAAAATTCTTTCAAAAGAGTAATAGTTTAGTAAGAAAAGTGTTTTGCAAAATCACGGAACAAAATACAAAAGCAAACCTGCTATAATAACTGTTGAAATTTTTTCCAGAATAGGAATTTTATGTATGCTGGTTTTTGTTAATCCTAAAAATGCACATACAGAAAAAAATGGTCTTGTGTTAGAAGTATTAGTAAGGTCAAATAATCTCACACTAGTGGAAAAGCTTATATCCAAGCTTATATCACAGATTTACAAAACACCAAAATTCATACTCCATATTCTGAAACTAAAAATGTGACTTATCTTTCCCACAGTTTTGGTTTGCCCCATCCTTATCCTGTATTTTGTGCACCTCACAGAAGAGACCAAAGGTGACAGCATCCTTCCTCCCAATTTTCTACAGTCAGTCTTGCAGACCTGGAAACCAAGAGTGTTATCTTTTACCCTGGGATCAATTTTTCCTTTCAATTTACAAGTCAGAAGCTTCTTCAGATGGCCAGAGTTTGAAGGAAAATCTTTTTTTCTCTGCAACAAGTGAACAGTACAGCAGAAAACCAGCAATCAAAAGCCTGAACAGAACAAATCAGAACTTAACATTTGTATTTATGAAAGTCACGATATGGAGGCAATTGCATCTGTTTATCAAATTATTCCCATGTCAGCAAAAAGCTTGTGTAAATGCACAGCTAACCTGCTATGTCACTGAACATGAATTCTAGCATGAAGGAATATGGTTTGAAAAAGTTACTTGAAAAAGTCCCATGCAAAAGACTATTTACGAAAATAAGTACTGAAGGGTGAGAAGTGTGATCTTTGGTTAAAATTTATCTAAAATAGTACAGATATTCAGATAACACTAATTAAGACAAAAGTAAGAGGTCATAAAATGTAGCAAAGATATGCCCAGTGCATTCTTCCTGTTAAAGGACAATAGTTAGAAGAGAACTCTCCTCAGTACCTCTCCCCTCACCCACGGCATAACAAGTCTGTCCAAATTTTGGTACAGCAAATTGATGGAAACAAAAAGGAGATAAAGTGTTTTTGAAGCTCACATGCAAGGACGGTATGGAGAGGGAGAACTGGATGTGCCCACATTTTAAGGACTGTAAGACAGCCACAGTGTAGGAATTTTTCTTCCCAACCTCTCCCAAGTACCTCGTCAATCCATAAAGCTGTAGTAAGTGAATTGTTTCATTTCCCTTGCATTTGATTTTCAGCACTGTTAGAGAAACAGGATAATGGACACGACAGACCAGTAGCATGATGCTGTAAAGCAATTCTTGCATTCCCAAGACACATTAAAAGGATCTGTTAGTTCTTCACTGAAGCAATGAAAGCACAATTTGTTTATCAGACTTCACACTGCCATGACTGATTAACAATTAATACATACAAGAAAAATGAGACAACACTACACACTGTGCAAGGGAGATGTTTCTGATACCAGTTTGGCAGCTCAGTATCTTTCATTCCTAAGAGGCAGTGAGAAATAACATACTAATCATTTGGAATGGAGGAATTTTAACACCAGATCCTCTTTTTAAAAATGCTTACATTTAAATCCTGTAAAAAACTGGTTTTACTGAGATTATTTCCCCAACAGGAATGATTTTTTTTTTTTTTTTTTGTCAGGATGTATCACTGAGATGATACAACTCCTGGTCACACAGACACATCTGTCAAACTAAGTCAGTAGGTTGCAATGTAACATCAACCACATCACATCTTTGCAGAGTTCCCAAAATTCTAAACACACGAGCATCACACTATTATTGTCCTGTATTGTGCTTCACTTTTCTCTTGGTTTGAAAGACAGGCATCTGCTAAGGAAGGCAGGAGCTTCCCTTGGAATGGAAAATGTAAACCCCTTCCCTCCAAATTATTGTAATTTTGAAGTTAAGGAGCTTTCAGCAAATATCTGGGAAAAGGAATAAGAGTTCTTTACTAGTATGTAGATGTAGAACAAGGCAAACAAACAGCAGCAGCAGCTCCGAACAGAAGAGGGAACCCAGGCCCAGCATCTCTTGGCCTCTCTCCCCTTTGGTGCAGATCCGGGCACAGCCACCAGGGGGTCTATCAAGGGAAGATAAAATGTACCAACTGCTTTTCTGGGATTATTTCTACATCTCTCAAACGCTCTCCTGAAACTGTAACAGTTCAAATACAGTTCTTAGTTCCACTCTGCCAAAGTTAAAACTGGGAGATACAATATGCAAATAGGCTGCAACAACTATTTCAGCAACAGGAAATCTTGTTATGCAGAACACATTGCTTGAAAGTCCGTATACTTTTCAAGACTTTGACCATGTCTTCACTCAGAATCCATAAAGATACTTCCATTTAATAGCAGAAATAAGACCATCATGTTGAACGTTAAAGCATATGAGAGATCAAAGTACAATATCATCTCCATTACCATCAAATGTAAACAAGGTGAGACAGAACCACAAGTGACCTATCACTCATCTACTAGAACAAATTAATTAGCCCTTAGCATAAGTATAATTTTTACACACGGAGTCTGGCTCATAATGAGGTCTTTACTATGCAACTGTTTCTCAAGTAATTGTCATCTTAAGTAAACATGTTTTAATTACTGTCACTTTTTTTATTATTCATTCTCAAGCCTACAATACCTGTCAGGGCTTAATGGATTGTCATCTCCTGCTACTTTCCTGTGGTAACATATGTCCCCATTTATTTCACCAACACACTAATTAAAATACACAGATTATGCTAGGAATTTAAGGTAATTCTGATGGTGGTGGTATTACAGTTGTCCATCCTAACAATCCTTCAGAGCTTTTATTTGCTTCTCTGAATACTTTCTTGGTGCTTTGTAGCTGGAAATAACGTAGTGTGTGACTGTTGATAAAGTGACATTTGCCACATGCACCATCACTTTGAAGAATATCCAAAGAGCAAAAAGGAAATCAATGCAATTTCCAGATAAAAACTTTAAATTTTCATTCAATTACATGGTACAGAATAGCATATTGAGAATAAATTCACCTAGTGGAGGGAGAAAAAGGTGCATACTGGAAATAAAAACTGCCCTCTTTAATATGTAAGACTTAATACCCTTACAAGTAAACAATTTCATCTAATTATATAGAAGCTGCTTACTTGTATGTTGAGACATGTTATTTATATTATTGCCATTGAAAGTGGTCCATCGAGAACTTGAAGACCAATTAATTCTGCCACTCACTTGAGCATGCTCATAAAATGCTTACTACTGTACTGCAAATGAGGTATCTCAAATGTTCAAGTAGATGCCATATTCACACCAAACAATTGTTGAATTGACAGGTCCAGCAGCCCTTCAGCAATTCCTAACAAAGCTTTCCTGAAGCCCTGAAGGGAAAGCAAAAACTGTACTGTTCATTCCCGTGCCAAACCTTTATCCTTTGTATAAATAAAGCAATAATTTGACAAAAGCACTTTCATAACACACCTAAAATGGAACTTAAAAAAATAAAACGTAAAAGGGAGAATAGAAGGAGAAAGCAAAGGGAAAGAGAGGAAAATATATAGGGGCTTGGCTTTTGTCTACTTTAACCCCATTGACTACAGGGTTTGTACATGAAGAGATGATACTGGATACATCCTGCTCTTGGAGCCATTAGTGCTGTTCAAAGGTAGTCATTGTATGTCCAGTGAATCACATTTGATTCATTTCCAACATCTCTGTTCTGAAGACAGTAAAGCTGCAGTGTCTGCAGAAAATAAATGCACATGCCTTACTGGTAAAAATTATTATCAGCACTATAAAAAGAAAGATTAATTTAATATTTTTAATCACAAAAAAACTCAGTGACTTGTTTCTATAAGTCACATATACTTCTCATTTCCTTAACCTGACATACAGAGAATTGTCTGCTTGAAAGTCAAGTTTTGAAATTAGCATCTGTCTGTTTTTACCTATCAAATACAATCACACTGGGCATGGCTGAAACTTTTATTGCTCTCCTGACAGACACCTGGAGCCAGTGCTGTCAGTGCTCCTCTTTGTTAGCAGTGAGGAAGTAAATGAGACGGACAGTTCTTCAGCAAAATTGAACAAAAAAGCAGACTGAAGCCTTTTACAAGGACATCACCTTTTGCAATGCAGAAAGATTCTCTTTCTTTGACTTTCTAGCACTGTCATATTTAGCAGCTCACCTTCCCTCTTCTCGGGCAGTTTTTCCCTATGATGAACCTGCATTGTGAAGGAGACTAAGCTAATCACCAAAAAGCAGACAGAGGAATTCAGGTCGGGTTGTGAAGGTGAGGGGAGGGGGAGCCTGTGCCTGAGCAGGCATTAGCAGGTCCTGGAGCAGCACAGGCAGGAGCTGAGACCCTGCTGCACTTCTGAGGAGTACACACGAGATCCTTCCTCAGTTCAGGGTCACCGGCGCAGCGGTCAGTGCTCCCGCTTCACCTCCTGCTCTTTTTGGGACAACCAAGAATTACTCTGAGCAAGTTCTGTGTTAGTACAGGAAGCTAATAAAACATTCTTCTTTGTCCACCTGACACTGCAGAAATGGGCCTGTGTTCATTCTGGATAAAAGCGCCCTGACAGCACCTCCAGGCTGGCAGGCAGCTTTATGAGCTGGGGAGTTCAGAGTAATTCTGGTCCTGTTTGGACATCCTTACTCTGTGTCAAATCCACTGTAATGGCTTCTGTGATGATATTGCAAACATTCTGTAGCATCCCTGTAACTTTTAAATGGGCTCAGCCAAGCCTCTATTAGTTCACGTGCTGTAGAGCTACTGCCAGCAATGTCCCAGTGAGGATCACAACACCTTGCTACAGTATCATCACACCACAGAATTACACAGCAAAAGGGCCAACAATATTTTGAAGCTGTCCAGAGAAAGATTAATTGGTTCCTGACTATAGACTATTTCTAATCATTGCCGCCTCCCAAGTGATAAGAAATATTTGCTTTTCTTCATCAGGAAGAAACAGTGGCTGCTGGAGCCATGGTGAATTATTTCTTTCATATCCTTGGAAACATATTATACAGCCTTAATTAAAAGAGATTTCCAAAAGAATAGCAAAACACTCCTAATGGAAAAAGGACATTCTGGCTTTCAATAGCAAGGAACATAGAGTGCATTTGTTTACTTCCCTTGATATTTTATAAGCCAGGAAATGTTTTCTCTCCATATCTCACCTCCCAATGTTTTGATTTGGTCTACTCTGCAGTATTTCTCTTCCAGCAGCAATCAGGGGCTGTAACAGGACAGCTTTCTCTTACAACACTTTCATTTCTTCTCTGTACCTACACTTAATACAAGACATTATTTAGAGAGTAGAAGAAAAAGAAATTTCAGGAAAATGTGTTCTCCAAGGCCTCAGGATCCAGAAGGGCGGACATCAAGCTTCCTTTAGTAAAGAAGAGACCAGAACAGACTGGTGACTGTAATCATACACTAAATTCACTAAACCGGAAAATTCTAACAAGACCCTTGGGAAGCCTTTTAGAAGAGGAGGCAGAAACAAGGTACAGAGTTACACATCCCTAACTCACAATGCTGTCAGAAGATTCATATCTGGATTGGAAGGGAGGTAACAGAGTAAAACTACAGTGCAAATAAACAAAGACAATCAGAAGAGAAAAAGTTTCCAATTAGGAGTAACTACACAAACAAGACTCCTTGATCAGCCTTGCATTAAGAGCAAGGAGAATATTTCTTTACATAAAGTACAAAATTCATGCAGACTTTTATTTGAGAAACTGCATTCAACTGAGCACAGGTTGAGACCCAGTGTCTGACATGGTTCAAAACCTGTTGTTCCTAAACCAGCAAAGAATGCTAATGCACAGAAATTTTAAAAAAACCACCAACCTATTTAAATAGATTTTAATACAATAGGTAAATAGGGTACTAAGTAACAGTAGTAGCAAACATAAGACTTAATTTTCTTGTACTATTCCTATGACACAGCTTGGGAGTAGAGCACGATTACATTCCTATCCCTGTCTAATTGTTATCTAGGCATTGCATCAACAAAGATAATGCATCTCTTCACTTAATACACAGACCAAAAACAACAATGAGAAAAGCCACATTCAGCGAGCAAACTCTTCTCCTTCTAGGTAAGCAAGTCTACCAAATCTTGTATCTTATTTTTCCAACCTGTTTGGAGACTTAGCACTCAGCAACTGTTCTTCACCAAAGCAAATCCACACAGACATATCTTCCAGAATTTTATCAAATATGCATAAAATCTCCTAAGGAAATTTTAGCTTCATTTTTCTGGCTACAGCTGACTATGTTTCCACTGAAAATTGAATAAAGGACAAATAAATTGAGCCAACTTGGGAAGAAACTCACACTTTGGAAGAAATATAGCTGATTCTCTTAGAACCAAGATCCAATTCCCAGAATTTTTCATTTTTAACAAACAAGAAAATGTAACCCACTTGACACTGGGAATATGGTTTCCTGAAATCCATTCCAATTGCTGCAATTAAACGTGGCACATAAGCCAAGAACACGGAATTAGTTAGATTATATCTGACACGCATGAACAAGTTTAACCTTAAAAAGCATTAATAATAAATTATCCCTTTGTAAAGTCAAGATTGGTGAGGTTAGATAATTTCTGCTGTGACTGTCCTTTCTTTAAAAATTAGGCACAGGCGGAATTCCTTGCATTTTCTTTCCATTTTAAATGCTTTTAATGATGTTGCCAACAAGAGAAGCACACAGGTCATGCTGCCCAAATTTCTCAACATGAATATTATATACCTTGAATTTTCTCACCAGAGTACATTCAGATTGAACCCTGAGAGTAGCTCAGTTGGTTAGAGCCTTGTGATAAAATCACCAAGGTTGTGTGTTCAATCCCTATATGGGTCATTCACTTAAGAGTTGAACTCAATGGTCCTTGTGGGTCCCTTCCAACTCTGAATATTCTGTAATTCTGTAACTGACCACTAACCAGTGCAGATGGCAAAGAAAATCCTGTGATTCCAGCAAAGTGTTACACAAACTGAAAAGCAAACACAGCTTGGAAGCACCTTGACTTCTGGCCTCTTCTGCTCTAATGAAATATTTGAGGCTATCTCCAAGAAAGATGGGTGCAGTATTCCAAGTTCTCAGGAAAGTGAGGCCCACTGAGTAAATAGTTCATGCTTAAAAAATTTGCTCTGCATGAGCAAAACATCACAGCTCTTATGTAACATGTCTGGGACAAAGTTCTTCAAGCCACACACTCCAGAATGGCTCATTGCATTATGCTGTATTGCCCCAGCAGCTGCAGTAGAAAGGTACAACTACAGGATGTAAATCTGCATGTGCTGCAGAAAAACACCACCACTGCTTGTGCTTACTACAAATATGCCAAAACAACTGCAAACAGAGGTTTTTTATTCCTAGATCAGAAATGCCCTCTCTCCTTGTGAGGCTGTTCTCAGGAGCCAAGTGTTACTGTAGCAAAGACAAAGCTTATTTCATTTTTCTCCCCAGACAATTGCCATCAAACAGGGATTTCTGAAACATATTACAGCTTGTCTCACAGACATCTGGAGCCAGGGCTGGCACAGACTCTGCTATTCAAAAGAAAAGTGAAAAAGACAGACAGCACTTCAAAATAAATCAATTGCATTTATTAGCTCCTTTTGCTGATGTTTTGGGGAAGGAAGGAAGGAAGAAAGAAAGAGGAAGAGGTTTTCAGCATTAAAGGTCTTATTTTCTTTGCTATTTAAAACTCCTATTAGTTCTAGTCAGATCAATGGCATTATGCATTTTCCAATAATTTGTCTGAGATAAAACCAGAGCTATAAAAGCTTCAGGATTTACTAAGGACATCTATTTCTATTCCAAGAGCTAAATAAAACCAGGAAGAAAAATAGATCAATTTGAGCCCAACATACTTGGGTTTATAGTTGAATTTCCACACACTGAAACCAAGTATGGCTCTCAAATTTGCCTTGAAGAAGTCAAAAGTCAGAACATTTTCTGCACAGATTTAGGAGTATAATTTGAAAGAGTTCACACAGTGCTCCTTCAGAGCACAACTGATACTCATATGTTTCAGAAAATATACTGCAGTAGCTGCAACAGGCTGGAAAGTGAGCTTTTTCCACCCAATACCAAAATCTAAAGGTTTTATAAAATCTATACAGAATGGAGTATCGAAAGAACAAATACAAAATCTTCTAATACATTTTTTAAAATCTTTTTAGATTGGAAGATTGTGTCAGCATGCTCAAACCTTCATATGGAAGGCTGGAGTACCACATACTGTTTGTCAAACCCAAATGAAGTCTTCTAATCACTCTGTTGGACAGCAAAATAAATGTGATAAGCTGCCAGAATACTGGAGCTTTCTGAGCTATCTGAAATTGCATTGTCTCATTTCTCTCAAAATAATACTTGTCGGCACAATTAAACACAGAAATAGAACAGCCAATTCATTAGATTCAGTTTTCCTTTACACTAACATAAATTGGGAGAGATGAAGTGAAATACACCGAGTTAATTCCCAATTTGTACTGATGACAATCAGAATCTGGCTTAAATATGATCATCTGCTAAAATACATGAACTCTGAATTTCAAAACAAAACAAAGTCTCTTCCTACAGAAGGCAACTGTGAAAACAGATGTCTCTACTGTAAGAATGTTCAGTTTGATGCTATTATAAGAATTATAAAAACCAAGATTCACGGAAACTTCCTTCCTGTTGGAAAATATAATATGGTTCACTTCACTAAAACAAACAAAATCTGGCATGTAAAAAAACAAATAAACCTACGCTACTATTGCAGTCATTAACAGTCATTCCTACATTCCAAATTTCACTTGCTCTTCTCATAACCTGAAGGTCTCAAAATACTAAAATATTGTTTTTAAATATTTACGATTCTGCTTGGCTTCGAAAGCAAATCACTTTAAAGTGATTTGGTGGACGTGTGGGTGAGGAATGGGAGGGCAAGTAAGAATACTAGAAACTCCTTTTTTGAGTACAAATAAGCAGAATGTGGTGCAGGGTCAGCATTGCTGTAGGCATTGTACTAACCACTGCAAAAGGCTGCACTCAGACACAGCCATGTAGGAAAGAGCTCCTGAGGCTGCAGACACTGAGCTCAAGGCAGTCCCAAAAACCATTCTGAAACAAATCCTGCAGTGCCAAAGACCATGAGTGACATAAACACACTGTAAACAGTACAAGAGTGGAGGCAGCTTCTTGATACCTGCAAGAGCAGTCAGCATCCTGTGCCTCTCTGCCAAATACAGTGACTTTGAAAAAGGCTCAGTAACAAAAACTGAGCTACCTCCAACCTTCCCCAATCAAGCTCTATGAATTCTCATCTGGCTAAAGCACCAAAACTATTTTTCCTATCCAATATTTATTTCAAGAATTGCTCTTCCAAAAGACTTTCTAAAACATGCTTTTATGTCTTTGTCTTGGCTTTGGAGCTGACACCTGTCAAATGCACACCAACATACAGACAGAAAATAAGAGCCTTTTTCTCAGCCCTGGTTTAATAGAAGGGAATTCCTTTCCAGAGTCTCAGAAGCAGCATCCTAAGCAAGATACAGCCATTGCACTTTCCTTCTCTACACCAAAATCCAGAACACTTGTTGGTAACTAAATCTGGGGTTTTCACTGCTTCCAGTTGTCTGTCAGATATCAATATAACCAAGGCAATGCAGAAGTTTTAGATTGGGCCATACAAATCAGCACACATCCCTACCATAACTGGTGGAGTGACAGGGTCTCAGTTTGCACAGAAACTGTTACCTTTAGAAAAAATTTTGAATCTTCACAGGCAGATGATTCAAACAGACCAAGTTCAGAAACTAAAATTGATTATTTTCAGCAAGAGATACTGGTAGGAAAGAAGTTATTTTTGGACAGTTGAACTCTGCACCCCTATCTATATATATAGAGAGAGATCAATTCTTACAGGCAAACTTCATGGTTATACAGTGTTGCAACTGCTGAATGAAACAACTGTCAATTTATCCTTTTATATAAATAAACTTGTACTTTTAATTTTTCCTAATATTAATTTATACTTTGTTGCTCCTTTGATTCATTAATAGTACTGAGCAGCTCTGCACCTCCAAAACAGAGTGGAAATAGTAAAAGACTCCTAAGATTATTTGAAAAATATTGAGAAGTTTATATGGAAGCACTTTTGACATGGAGTTTCTTGTGATTGTTCTGATTCCCTGGTAGAACTGGCATAATGCATGTTGCAGAAATCCAGGGGAAACACTAATGAACTTCAGTTCTACTCCTGGCACTGACAGACCAAGACACTATCCTTATGTACACTGCAGTGTGCATTTTGGGATCAGAGAATGACAACCTGCTGCCACACATCCATATCTTTTCTACTGTGCCCACTACATACTGCTCAGAAAGATATCAAAATCAAATTAATAAAGTCAAAGTCCTTCTGGAGAAAGTTGCAAAAGTCTGCCAAGCTCTGTCTTTGCCACTAGAAAGAATTTGAAGGTGATACACCACAGGTATAGCAGCTTTCTGCTTTATTAATAAAAAATGCAGCATTAAATATTCGATTCTATCTGCAAGTTAATCAGCAGCAAGGACTGGACAACCAAAACTTCTTTCTGGAGCCTAGATGACTTCCAGTGATGTAACACACAGGACCATCTAACTAAAGAGATTGTTTGTTTTCATATATGAAATGAGATGTACAGAATACTGTAACTACTTACAAAAGCAATTTTACTATGCACTCACAGAAAGACAAAAATCACATAATACTGTCTGTTATTAAAGCACTCTGAGAACAACGAAAATTTGAAGTGCAAAAAAACTAAAAAGGAAAAGAAAATATCACTTAAAAATAATTAAAACTTGCTAAAGAGTCAGAGACCTATGAAGTACTAAAACCAACATTACTTAATAAAAGCATTTGTAGAAAAGACATTGCTGAGGGGGAAAAACCATTCAAACAGTTTTCAGACATTTCCAGGAAGTGATTTATCTATTGGAGCAAAGGTTAAGGGCTCAGAGGAGCAGACAGGTTAATTTTGAATGCAGGAAAGGAGTCTGGAGAGCCAGTACTACATATGCTGGCAAAACTAACATCAAGGGAGAAAACCCAAGTGTTGACACCTTTTTCTTTCTTATTATTTTTGTTTTTATCCAGGGGAGAGACAAAGCACTAAAATTTAGTTTTGCTCTTTCTGCAAGTTAAAGGTGTCTTACTATCACAATCAAAGGAAGGCATCATTATCCAGATGGCTTAAGATGGCAAACAGTTAAGCAGAACCATAATCCTCCTAAGGTTACACAGAGCAATGCAGAAGAGATGAACAAGGTCTCAAAATGAA
Source organism: Buphagus erythrorhynchus (assembly GCA_013400855.1). Taxonomy (NCBI): domain Eukaryota; kingdom Metazoa; phylum Chordata; class Aves; order Passeriformes; family Sturnidae; genus Buphagus; species Buphagus erythrorhynchus. The sequence continues at coordinate 34,879 of VZTT01003639.1, forward strand.
TAAGAGAAAGGGAAAATCACATCCAGCAGCTCCAAAAATTTTACTTGCAATAATGGCCAGGGTCAATATCACTCTTGTCATAAGACTCCATGCAATTTCCCAGAGGGTCTTGAGGATCACAGCACTACAGACCAGAATTTTTAAAATTAAATTGGATAAGTCTTTAATAGGGTCTAATCACTTTTCATACTTTTGAGGATAGGGGTAAAGAAATATCAAATATCCATGTTTGAAATATTGTTACTTTGGATTATGGCTACTTTGCATGTATATTAAGAGCTTTCCCAAGGAATTTTATCATATTTTTAATGCACATAAAAGACAGGAATGGCTCCCATTAGGAAAAACTACATATCCTAAATAAAAAAATTAATAGAAGGGATATCACTAATAAAACAGCCAAGCACAACTCCATACTGACAACCTTCCAGAAGAAAAATTACATCAGGCATCATACACACGTGTTCCTGAAAAGGGAGCAGCAAGCACAGGTTCTCTGGCCTCCTGCCTCTGACTCTGCTCCTCCATTGCTGCACTGGGGATGCTTTCTCCCCATCCCAGGTTACCAACTGCTCCATATTCCCCTCCTGAACCTCTCCAGACTCTGCTCACCTACAATTTGCAATCTATGTGATCCTCCTTCTCTTCCTAGTACANCAGTCCCATACATTCATTTGCAACCAGTTTATTCCTGTTCACTCATTATTTTTGTTTTTATATTATATCAATTCTACTGAGCTTTTCCTGACTTCCTGGGCGATAACCTAAATCTCCTGAGCTCAGTGGGAACAGCCTGCCAAGCCCACCAGATCAGAATTTTACTTTTCGTGTAAGGAAATAATGCAGAGGGGTTTTAATTCCTGTGATCATTTCAGGAATCTATAATCAAAATCTCAGACTTTAAGTCCTACATAAATGAGAGCACCATAATCTCTCACACCAATTAAAAGACACACATCAAGCACTGCCAACAGTAGAAATATTGCTGTTTCTTCTGCCAGGAACGTTGGTTACAACTTTGAATTCTCCACTAGCAATAAACACACTTANTACACAAGTCCATGCTGTGCTGAAAAAGTTAATAGCTGCAAACATTGCTATGAATTTGATCACAGAGATACAGAATGACCAGCACAAGTAAAGTTGATTATAAAAGAGCTCTGGAGCAAAATAGCCACAGATACAACATTACACAGATTTTGCCATTTAATGGCAAAACAGATCTAAAAGCCTCAGACTTGGTTAGAAGCACAGAATTGCAATATTCACAACATGACTCAGCCTTCATTTCTGCTTGAGGCATCTCTGATTAATCTAGTAAGAGGAAGGAAATTAAAGTTTGTGTTACTTTTTCCTTTTGGCAAAAATTGGAAAGAGATGTAAAGGGTACAGCAAATAAATTGAGGCAAGGTGATATTAAAACAAGATATGAAAACATGGGAAATTACTCTGTATTCTGACACAGCACACAGAGAACGTACTCAGCAGCACTGGATTCCCCTTCCCTGAACAATTTGATTGACCCAAAGAGAGCCCCAAGGGTGCTCTAACAATCAATCCTGTCAGCCAGCTCCAAATGTGGCCTCACACTCCAAGCTGACACTGCCCACTCTGTGGACACAATGCTGGGGAAAACAGGCACCTTAATGCTCAAGGCAGGAGTTTATAGAAAGGTCAAAGTGTTGAAGCTGCTACTCACTGACAACGGATTGCAAAGCCTGGATCTCTTAAATATGCAAAATCACTTAACATAATACATAATAGGAAGTTGCAAAGTTCTTATTGCAAAGGGGTCTAGGAAATGACATGCTGAAACTATAATTTCCTACCACTTTGACAACAGTGCTCTATATGATCCTAGTTAAGCAGCACCCTAAAATGGATATCATTACATTTTGGAAGGCAAACAGATATAAACATGGACAAAAGTTCAATTGCTCATTCAACTTAATCAAAGAAATGCTTTCCAAGTAAAGAAAATGAACCTATTCATTAATAGCTTCCACTTTGGGAATTTTGGACTGATTCCTTATGTATTGCTGTTGCAAAGTCACCATTCTTTGATGTCCCAACACTGATGGAAGCATCAGGAAAATGCAATGCTGGATGTCACTACAAAGCATTCTGGGCTCCAACTGGCACCAGGTTCCCTAACTAGATCAGAGTGAGAGGCAGGTCACAGCAGATGCCCTGTCTCGTTTCATTACTCAACACCTGTCAAACTTGATTAACAGCCCCAGCTAATTAACTGTTAAGAGTAACTCATGCTGTAACAGATCACAGAGGTCTGAAAGTTGAATTAATTTACATGTTTGTCTCCTCTCACAAGGTCTTAGTTAAGCATCACCAAAAAATGTCTTCCAGAAAACAATGGTCTAGATCTTTTTTCCAAAATACCAGTGCCACCTGTATATGACTTATTTTCTAGTGTCAGATGTGTGCAGGGAAAGCCTTACAACAGGACTTAAAATGCTCAAAATACACACCTGTCCTTCAATTTAAAACTTTCCAGAGAATGTGCAATAAACTAGAGCCATGTGCACTGAAGCAGCTGAAACAGATGTCATGGCAGTCAAACAAAAAATGTTCTAATTTCAAATTCAAAATTCTGTGCTTTGGCAAGCATGATTTCCCTAACATAAACCAAAAGAAGTAATATTTCCCAGAGCTGAGTGCAATAGAGATACATAATATAAATTCTGCTGTTAGCAAGGTAAACTTGACACTCTCTCTATTCAGACTAACAGTTTTCACACCAGTTTTAGTACTGCTCAAGATCTAAAAACAATCTTATGTTACACTTTGCTACCAATAACCCCCATAGTCCATGAACGAAGAGATTCTGGTGGTTACTACTTTTTCTGGGACACCAATTCCCAACAAGCACGAAGATTTCTGTTAAGTAGTCTGGATTTCTGATCACAAGAGATGCCCCACAGATTGCTTTCCATCTTACATGCACCTGAGGTGATGAGATGGGGTGTTCCACATCTTTGGTCTGGTGTTGGTGCCTCAGGGCACAGGTTCAGGAGTATCAGCAACACCCCCTGCTCTTCCCCAGCTGTCTCCATGCCAGGCACCTCCAGTGCCCTGCAGGGCCAGCTGGACACTAAGATCCACTGATGTTATTTGCTAGAGATTTATATCAGAAACTTTCTTATACTGTACAATGCGAATGTTTAACGGGAGCATCACAGGAGTATCTCACCCACATCACAAGTGCATTCAGCTCCTTGCATTCTGCACAAATGCCTGTACCTTCATCCTTTCAAACTGCAAAGGGATTTTGTGCAGATCCAAAATGCAAAGTGTCTGGGTACCACATGTCTTATTTCACGTGCAAGTCTACCATACTTGTATTTCTTACAAACAGTGGGACACTACACACTAAAATCACTGAAGCCACAGCCCAAATGAGACAAAAGGTAAAATGTTTCAGCTGCATTTTATNTGTGAACTTTAAGACACCACATGCAAAATTGATGAAAAATAAATAAATAAATATCTTCCAAATCAGGTATTGAGCAGCCCATTCACCTTGTAATGAAATATTTATTCCAACCAGCCACCATACTTCCTAAGCCTGAAACTGAAGACGAGTTCAGAACAAAACTAAAAGTTGAATGACACTGTGCAAAAAATAAGGGAGACGGGCATGCAGAGTGTATCAGGACACAGTGACATTAAGTGGACCACAGCTAAAGAGCTGAAAACATACTTCTG
>VZTT01003640.1:9042-37641 GCA_013400855.1 Buphagus erythrorhynchus
ACAACATTCAGGTACCTTAGGGTGTGACCTCTTTTCTGTCATTACAACTGAAAATAAAAAGTATTCTTTGAGAACCTAACATCAAGAACCTTAAAACTGAAGTATAAAAAAACCCTGAAAGAATGGCATCCAGGAAATTATTCAAATGAGGAGTGAAAACTAGACAGAAGTATTTACCCTGCAAATATTAATTTATTGGCTGTAAATATATTCATTGATTTTACAGTCTAACGTGGCTGTGTCTCATGCACTAATAAATGTGTTTGATTAGAGTCCCTATGCAGTGCTGAAAGTGTGTTTCCCATGGCACAGCTTTGCCAGATGACAGTGTTATTACTCCAGCTCTCAGCTCAGGAAATCACACAGCCAGTTAGCTGACCTTAATCTTGTCCGTTTTACCTGCCTTTAAACTTCACTGAAATGGTATGTGAGCTTATTAATTGCGTTTTAAAAATACATTTTAAGGATATTCTGAGAAGCAAATGTTAACAAAACAATGAAAACTGGTCTGTCTATGATCAACAGAACCTATCCAGTGTGTCACTGAACAGCACACTGTGCTAGTACAAACTCCTCTTCTGCCTGTGCCCCACCAGTGCCTGTTTGGCCTGATCTTTTTTTACTTTTTTTGCAAAGCAATGCAGTAATTGCATCATTTGGTCACTAGATGTAAATAAATTCACCGTGTATTGCAGAAATGGATGGTGAATTTATTTACATTTATTTAAAAGCTATTATTATATACATTTATTTAAAAGCTATTAACCAGACTTACAGAAAACTTTGAGAAGCAGTGGAAAGTAAATGAAGTGTGTTGATACTTGTAGTTCAACAGACTATCCAGGACACTGGAAAATTCGGGGAGTTTGATAATTTTATCTCAATGTGGAAAATGAAATGTTTGTTCATTGTTCAGATGTTACTCTCTTGCTAAGGGAAATAAATTGCTTTTCATACTGCTGCCAAGAAACAAGAAAAATAACAAGTTCATAATTTCAGGTTATGTTTTCTTCCTCCTATGTTTCTTCCACCCAGATATGTAACAGATTTGTGGAAATTGTCAAAAAGTCCTTCTCATGTAGCTTCCTGCAGCTTTAGGAATAAGAGAAGCTGCAAGGGATGAAAAGTTCTAGTAGAAGTTTACCATTTCAGCTATCCGGTTTCAACTATTCATCTGGCTGTGACACAAATGGGCCTTTACAGTAGAGCTGATAAATCCATTTCTTCAGACTTTTCCAAAACAGACACTGCTCCAAAGAGCACGGAATAAAATTTATTCTCTAAGAGAGTATCAGCAGAGAGTCACACAAATCTCATGTAAGCCTGAATATCCAACCAAATGCCATAAAATTGGGGTACACCTGAATGGGTTTTGAAAATTATGTGTGTGACAGCCCACATTTGTATCACGTACTTAATTTAAAGTTTTAGTCCAAGGTAGAAACAGCAAGACCTAATTCTGTATAAACACTCGGTAAATGCTCATCCAAACCATTGCCTATATTATTCTTCAAAGAAAGAAACCTGAAAGGAGCAAATAATGAGTATTATTTATATTATAATTGTAATACAAAATTTAAACAAGCCCACAGAAATGGCTTCTCTCACTGGGGAGCTAGACAGATGGGTTGGCATCAAAACACTGCCGGCTCTCCTATGTGGGCCTTCTATTTGTACTCTGTTTTGGTTTTGCAAACAACTGTAATAGTCTGTGCTGTGTGCATAAAGCTGCTATTTTTAATGACAAACAAATCATAAGAAAATATTTAAACAGTACGGAAAGTGTGAATTGAAAACTCTGAGCAATACTGATGTGTGTGCACATACACAAATACAGATAAAATACACATTAAAAATAAAGAAACCCAATCAGGCAGCACTACCATGGTGACCTTTCTGTTAGTAGAAATTCAAGCTCTGTGGTTTATTCTGCTTTTTAGCACTTTTGCAGCCATATCATCAAAAGCTGTGAGTCACCTATGTGTGCAGAGGAAAATGTGTGAGAACGCCTTTTCTGCCATGTTACAAGGCAGAGTTGTGGACATACTGACACATCCTGTTGACTGAAGCTGATCTCCCTCTCTGCCCTTTTGGGAACACTTTTTTCCTTCTATATAGCTAACACAGATGTTCATGATTCAAAGTCATAAAAATGCATGAAACAAACTTTTTAATTTTTAATTTTTTTCCTTTAGAGGGAGGAATTGATTTTTCTTTACTGGCCATGTTTAATATTCATGATTCTGACAGATACATGTCAGAAAAGGACAAAGAAAAGTTCCTGGCACTTGACACACCAGTGATTGCCACTGTGTGTGTGTGTGCAAAGACCAGATCATGTTCATAGCTGACAAAGACCATTTGTTTACTCTATTCTTATTTCTTCTTCTAAAGAAACCCCATAGATTCCAACATGCACTTCTATGTAAAAATTTCAAACTTGACTTAAAACCCTTACCCCTATAATGCAAATCAGTTGCAACTATGTCATAAGGTTGAAGTCAGGAACAAATAATTCTCGTGAACGGTTTGAATAAAGTATACAGCCTCCGTGCTACTGTGATTTTTTGGGAAATGCAAAATCACTTGTTGGAAAATGTAAGATGGAAAATCATAGGGGTTTTGTTTCAGATAGGTTCTAGATTTCTACATACATGAGATATGTAATCTTGCTCTGAGATATTGTTGATGTTAGAGGACAGTTTTTGCCTGGGGAACAGGTGGCTATAGGCATTTGGGAGAAAGGAGTTTAATTTTTAAAATTTTGCTTAATTAAAAACCAATTTTTGCTAACTTGTCTGTAGCATATTATGAGTGGAAAGTTATCTGCAAGCATCTTCAAGGATGTCCAGAGACATCCAAACTCAGGTTTAATTTCAGGAATCCACGGTGGGGGTCCTCTACAGAGGATACAGCATCCTGGGGTTCATCAGCATTATTCATGCACTATGCCCCAGTTTTGATAGGTTACCCCAAATAATTTGCTCAGAGTGTCCATTTTACATACTGTAGATGTCACCCACCTCAAATGAGCTCCTCTAGGTCTGGTGTAGGTACCTGGAGTTGACAGAGACCAAGTTACCCCATGCTTGGCCAGAAATCAGAACTTGTTCAAAACTCAGCATGGCTGTAGCTGATGAGCTTCCACCAGCTGGGCTCTCACTGCCCAGGTGCCACCCAGCTCCCAGCATGGAGCTCAAACAGCTCTGCTCCGTGGAGGTGTGAGTCCAGCACTTTGGTGTCTAGTGATGGGGGACCTCGGTTTACAAGCAAGTCACAAAGTTCATCAAACACCATAGAGGTACACAGGACTTAAGAGTGACCTTTTGTTTTCAGTACGAGTCATTTTATTGCAAAATTTGTGCTGCATAAAGTAAATAGCAAGTTATTTTACTGCAGATGAAGATGGATTTTGATATTGGCTGTTTGCTCAAGTATCAGATTTATTGCTTCAGATATCTCTACCTGAGCAAGTTCCTTGTGGAGCAGCTCTGCAAGGCTCCCTTTGCTGGCCCTGGACAGATGCTGGTTCATAAGACCCATTTGAGGCATCTGCTATGGACTGAGCACAAGCCCAGGAAGACTGTGTTAGCTGTCTGCATGGCAGATCTCTACTTTTGATCCAGAGAATCCCACCCAAGTGTGTGCTAGTGATTTCTGTGGTTTGTAACAAGGTTCTTGGTGTGGCAGAGAGGGCAGTCCAAATCTGCAGCCCCTCACAGTCCCTAACTGTGGAGGTGAGGGAGAGGTGAGATGCTCATCTTCCTCCTGAGCAGGCTGATACTGCACCAAAACTAGGCTGCCAACTCTCTGCTCCCATAGGGATATCTGAAAGAGCAAATCTTGAGCAAACACCACTAACAAAATCTGATTTTTGTTTGTTAGTCATGGTGTGTACCTTGAAGGAGAGGCTGGTTTCTACCAGTGAGCAACTGGTTGTACCAGTCACACCAGGGTAAGAAATCTTTAGTTTTGAAAAGGTGTTGACATGGAGGTGTGTACTCCAGATACAGGTGTTTGTTAATGGATAACTGTCCCATGGGTGTGCAGCCACTGATTGGAGGGGACAGATGCATAAAAAACCCCAGAAGCTGAGCAGGCTCCATCCCCCAAGAGAGCCCTGAGGCTGTGCCTGCTCAGGAGAAAGCCAGGCTCCAGAAGCAACATGTCTCAGCTGGAAACTGCCATGGGAATGACCATTGCTGTCTTTGACCAGTATGCAAGGACTGATGGCAACAGGCAAACCCTCAGCAAAGCAGAACTAAAGACTCTGCTGGAAAAGGAGCTCCCAAATTTCCTTGCGGTAAGAGAAGAGCGCGGCACCGTTTCTGTGTAGCAGGTGGAAGAGCAGCCTGCAGAAGCAGTTTTAAGTACATTTTCAGGGAAATTACATCCAAAAATATGCAATGGTTTGTAGGAAAATATGAAATTTAAAAATGGTTTTGCACAAACTGTGTAAAGCTGGTTTTAATATGCAGGGCCATTCCCTGTTTCCTTAATTCATCACTTGAGTTATCATGACAATAGCTTTGAAATCGATTTGGTTTCAACTTCAGCATTCACTTACTTCTGTTTATACCTGGATTTATCATCTCACTCATGTCACAACTTCTGTGAAGGTAGCTGTGCTGTCAGCAATTGAGGACCTTGATTATAGATGGGAATCTCTCTAAATATTTATGTGTTTGCCTGCTCAAGGTATTTAAACTACATAGTCAGCATGCTCAACAAAATTATGCATAAACCAGAACAACAGATTTTTCTGTTGTTCTGTTTCTTTTTTTCAAACAGAGCAAACTGTTTGGCATTTGTCTGTAATAGCAAAATAACACCTGGGTATATATTGCACAACATAAATTTGTATGCAATCATAAACTGCATTTCAGTAGGTATTCAAAGTGCTTATTATGCTTTAGTAAAAGCTTTAGCTGCCAGGGAGACAATTTCAATTTTAAAAAAAATTTGTTTCCCTTCACTAAAAATCCAGAAAACACATTTAAACACATTGTTCTTTCCACATTGGAGTAATGTTTCCCTATTTGTACTCTTTTGTTACTGTTCCTAATGGCAAAGTCTAGAACCAAATGCTGCTTGTGTGGCTCTCAGTTTTTGTATCCAGCATAGTTTGGTTTTATAACAACCATTTCAGGGCACTGCAGCCAGGGCATTAATACAATCCAGTGTCTTTCCATGCAAGCTGTATGAATTCACCATATGAGATCCATGCCTGCTGGAGTTATGTCTCACAAATTAAAGAGGTGCAATATTCAGAATAAGGACCTGGGTGGCTCAGGGGAGATATATTCCAATGTTTCTGAGAAAACTGTGTAAGACACATGAGTGCTTATGACCCAACAGCATCACAGAAGGGTCCTGCTCCTGGGCATGGAGCTGTGTGGTACCCACAGCACTTCCATGTAAAGAGAAACTAAACCAACAACAAAGCCACAATTCTACAACAGCGTGGCAATCCCCCAGGCATTTGGCATTTGGTCTAAATAAGGCTGGGGAGCCACTGCAGTAGGCAGCTACCAAATGGGATGATGCTCAGAGGTCTGTCCTGACTGTTTGGTGGCCTGGCACCACTTTTTCCAGTTCCTCACAGCTGCTCTTACTGGCTCTACCCATTTCCTGCAGCTGGTGGTAAAACTGGAAGTTTTCAGGAAGATAATTAGCTAACTGTCCACTTAATTCCAGTCTCCATGTCCCTTTTCTGCTTTACCCATTATAGGAAAAACAAACAAACAATCAAACAAACACATGTTAATATCAATATTTTAAATAAATTTAAACCAACAATATTCCTTGTTCCTGTCTTGCCAGACTGATAACTGCAAAAAAAAAAAAAAACTGAGAACATAAGTCTGACTTTAAAAAAGAGTTCTACCTGCATTTTCCTGCCATTTGTATCCATATTTTTTTATTTGCAAGAAATTCTAGGGAACAGTGTTTTCTAATTACTCATGAATACGTTTAGCCTTAGGATTGGTTATTGCTGACATAGATCACAACTGCCTGGAAAGGTCTTGAATCAATCAGGCATAAATACCACAGGACTGAGAGACTGGACTCAGTTATAAAGAGTTTCCAAGAAACAATTCCCATTTTTTGCATCTCAGAAGTAATTCAAATGCTACGACTTGTTCATATAGTTCACTAAATAATTTGAAATATTCACTTAAAATTAAAACAATGTAATTTACAAAGTGAAAATTAATTAAACCTTCCAGACACGTTCATCAGTCAAATAGAAGGAAATGGTTCAATTTTTAGTGATTTTAAAAGCTCTGCATTTAAAGTGAAACATTAAATTACAGAATGAGAAATTTTGTTAATTAGATCATGACCAAGAATTGCCTTCAGATATAAATTTAGGTAGTAATAGTGGACATATTTGTGGACCAATATAAATTGGTGGACATTTTCTAAAAGTTTATATAATTTCTTTCTGATATTTTATCAGATTTTTTCCTCTTCTATAAAATCTACACGTTTCCTGGCTTTAACAGGTCTGTACTGCCATCTCCTGTTTAATGCTAAAATTGCAGCTTCGAAAATCCCTATAGATTATCAGAGCCAAAAATCCCTTCTGTAAGCTTCTTTTCTTTTTAATATATTTTGGCAAAATGAAAAAAAAAAAAAAAAAAAACAAACCAAAAAACCCACAAACAATAAACAAACAAAAAAACCAACCAACAAACAACCAACCAAACACTTTTTAATTTGATGACGCATTACTTAACATCAGCCTTGAGATGTAGTGGTTCGCAGAATCACAGAAGCACAGAATATGCTGATTTGGAAGGGGCCGACAGAGATCATTGAGTCAAACCTCTGGCCCTGCACAGGACATCCCCAAGAGTCACACCGTGTACATGACAGCATTGTCCAAATGCTTCTGGAGCTCTGTCAGGCTGGTGCTGTGACCCTTCCCTGGGGAGCCTGTCCCAGTGCCCAACCACCCTCTGGATGAAGAACCTTTTTCTAATATCCAACTTAAACCCCCCCGACACAACTTCAGGTCATTCCCCGGGTTCCTGCCACTGTCACCACAGAGCAGAGATCAGTGTCTGCCCCTCCTCCTCCCCTCACAGGAAGCTGTAACTGCAATGAGGTTTCCCCTCAGTCTCCTCCAGGCTGGGCAGACCAAGTGCCCTCAGTGACTCCTCACACAGCTTCCCCTCAAGGCCCTTCCCCATCTTCACGGCTCTCCTTTGGACACCCTCTCATAGTTAACCATGTTTCTTACATTGCAGTGCCCCAAAGTGCCCCCAGCACTCGAGGTGAGGCCTCCCCAGAGCAGAGCAGAGCAGGACAATCCCCTCCCTGGCCTGGCTGGCCATGCTGTCCCTGATGTCCCCAGGACAGGGCTGGCCCTCCTGGCTGCCAGGGCACTGCTGACTCATGTTCAGCTTGCCACTGACCAGGACTCCCAGGGCCATTTCTATGGTGCTGCTTTCCAACATCTCATTCCCCAGTATGTCTGTATATCCAGGATTGCCCCATCTCAGGTACAGAATTCCAAACTTTCCCATGTTCTGTTCATATGGTTGGTGATTGCTCAGCCTTCTCATTTTTTAAGGTGTCTCCACAGGGCCTCCCTACCTCTGAGGGAGTCAGCAGCTCTTCCCAGTTTTATATCATCTGCAAACTTGCTCTGTATCCCTTCCAGTCCCATGTCCAAGTCATTTATGAAGATGTTGAGGAGCCACAAGGCTGAGGATGGAGCCCTGTGGAACCCACTAGTGACAGGTCCCCAGTCTGATGTCCCTCCATTCACTATAATCCCTCCATTCCTTTTGTGCTTCACCATGAGCCAGTTGCTCAGCCATCCCATGATGTGTTTATCCAGCTATGTGCTGGACATTTTGTCCAGAAGGATCTTGTGAGAGACAGTATTGAAAGCTTTACTGAAATCCAAAAAGAAGACATCAACTGGCTTCCCTTGATCAACTAGGTGGGTTACTTTGTCATAAAAGGAAAGCAGGTTTGCTAAGCAGGACTTTCCTCTCATAAAGCCATGCTGGCTGTGGCTGATGACAGTGTTCAGTCATTCCATCAGAATAATGGCAATTTAGAAGAATAATGACAACTTAGAAAAAGATCTGCTGTGTTAACTCAAGCTCAGCATCCTGCAGCCTTCAGGAGGCACCTTCCCATCCACCAGCTCTGTGAGCAGCTTCTGCTGGGCCATAAGGCTAGTGGCAGCACTCAAAGCACTTTTGAGGCTGTTTGCATATTTTCTGGGCTGGAAGTGTTCAGTGAAGCTTAAATTCGACATTTGCTCCAAGAAAGCATCTTTTTGCAAAACTGCAAACTGCCTGAGCTCCAGCTGAGCCCTTCCAGGGGAATGGATGGGGAACTCATGGCATTTAATTCATTTGGGTAGTATTCTCAGGGCTTTGTGCTACACAGGTTTAATGGTGATAAATGCTGTTTAAATGTACCAAACATGCCTCTCTGCGGCAGTGCATGACTGCAGCTCTCAGGTGGAATAAACCCAGGAGTACATGCTCTTGGTACTCACTGCTGCTGTGCAGACAGTGGGAGCACACAGGACATTACCAAGTGCCCAGAGCCAACCAAGAACCTTGTTCAGAGAAGTTGCTGCACTGGGGTTGTGCACCCGCCCACCTCAACATGCTCTTTTTCTTTTGCAGTCTGGGAAGGACAAGAATGCTATTGACAAAGTCTTCAAGAACCTGGATGAAAATGGAGATTCCCAAGTGGACTTCAAAGAATTTGTCATCTTTGTGGCAGCTCTGACTTGCTGCTGTCACAAATATTTTGAGCAGAATGCAGCCAAATAGTTGTCAAAGTACTCACATAAGCTGTCTTTGCATGTGCTCCATATGCTAGTGGTATGGATGCCTTCACTCCTTCCATGTACTGCCGTGAAGTTTGCAAGCATGCTGGACTGTAAAAATAAACCCTACTGAGCTTATTCCCTATCCTGAATGCTAATTTCTTCTCATTTGTGGAACAGCCTGGGTTTAACAACTCCCACTATCTCACACTGAGTAGTTTCTCTCTTTCTCTGGTTTTAAAATTCTTTTCTTAGCTAAAAGGCTCAGTATTCTTCCCAGTGCAGAAGCTGCACAAGAATTAAGGCTGCTGGAGCCATGAATCAGCTGGAGGCTGTTTTTATATATCAGCATCTCTGGGATGCATCCCAAATCCACACATGTGCCACCACAGCTGTACAGGACAGGCCACTGGCACTCCCTTTGAGCCTGTTTGGTACCCTCAGCTGGGTGGTTGTTGTAGGGCTGCCTTGTAGGTTCTTTCTTGGTTAAAACAACAAAACAACCCCAAACACTTCTTCTGTGTTTTTTCAGCAGGGAGGATTCTGTGTGCTAATGAGCCACCTCATCCAGATCACATAGATTTATTTTTTATGACATTGTAAGGCTTTTGTACCAATATATTGATATTACTTAAAAATAAATTTAATAGAGGGCCATAGGTTTTTTACCTGAAGCAAAAATGGCAGCAATTGTTGGTACCTTACCTGAAAAATATCTGCGTGGGGAAGTGGAAGAATTTACTTTCAGAGGGTAGACAGACATCAGCTGAACTCTGCAACTGAAGCAAGACTGCATACGGAGTCAAATCTATATTTTGAAGCACTTTTCTGGTAAGCATCCTAATGCAAATTGCAAAAGCATTAAATTTAGTTCCTTTATCTACAGAACAGTAGTGTTTGGTGCTATTCCTATGCTATGTCAGCAGCCAAGTATTTCCCTGTCCTCTGCATGTGCCAATGTGCTGTGTAGGTAGAGGTGCCACAGGTCCCTCTGGAGCCCCTGAAAGATCATGCAGCATAGCAAAAGCAGGAGCAGGAGCTCAGTTTCACTGTGTTTCCTGAATCTGAAGTTACACCACAGGTTTGACCCATTCATAACCTCATACAAACATGCATTGTTTAGGTGTATTCATCTTTTGGGGAGCTTGATGGGAAAATTTGGTCTTATTAGTTTATCTCAGCCTGTCTTAACCATTACAGATTTAGTTTCCTCTAGCTTGCTCTGGTGCTGGATAGCTGGAGATAAATTGCAACACATTCGTTACACTTGCAGAAGAACCATTACCTGTCTTATTGACAACAGTAATATTTTTCTGCATTTACTGAGCAAGAAAACTACTTGTCACCAAAATGTGCAGAAGTCTTCCCGATCCAGGGATCTCAAATCAGCCTTTTCTTCAGAGACTGCTCTATATTATTGCCATTTTTTGAGACATCTTTACAGCTCTAATCCAGCATGGCTCTGCCCTGTGGCTGCTGTGCCACTTGTAAGGGCTGATTCCACTATCACATCCCTCACTATTTTGTCAAGGCTATAAATGAGCAAAATGCTCTGCTTGTTGTAAAGCAAGGTAATTCTAAATATAGAGTCAACACACATTTATCTAGTAGTGGTACAAACCATCCTCGGACAATGAAATCTTGGTGATATATATCATAAATTGATAGATATATCCTAATTTTTTTTAAATGCATTTTTACTTTTACAAATTTAGCAGTAATGCCTAACGTTTTGCATTGTTTCAGAATACCTAGCCTCATTGAATTTTTTGGTTTTTTACCACTATGTGGCACTAAATGCAGCCTTTTTATTGCTCATTGAGCCCAGAAGTCCATGTATCATTATTGAGCTAGAATGGAAAGAATCTGTGTTAAGATTAGAAAAAAAAAAATCAGAAGTGTTCATAACATCATTATTTTATGTCAATAAAATGGTAATTTTATGTCTGGACAAATACCATATGTCCCATCAAGGGCATTTTACTGATTGCAGTGGAAGCAGCAGGAGCTGAGAGCCAGGCAGAGGCTCCATCTCTTAAGCTTTTGGAAGGGTTTAGCTGCACCAGCCCACCCTTGTGAAAGGGTTTCCCCTTGCTTGTAAATTGCAAACCCCCTGTGCAATTTATTGCAACTTTGTTCTCCAAAGCATCGAAATTTTTTAAAAAACATTGATCTTAAAGAGAATGTTGGTGAAAAGCTCTACCTGTCTTGTGAGCCAAGGGATTCACCTTGTTACTCCATTTTATCTATCAGATCTTTAAAAACACATCACTGAGCAGTGAGACCTGTGACATACCCCATACTCCTATTTCATAAACTTCCTGTCCCCAGTCCAATATCCACATCATTTCACTCAGCCATTAATGCTCTTTTGTCCATTTCCTGAAAATCTGTAGGTTTTATCAGTGCTGGAGGACTGCTCACAGCAGTCCTGGTCACAGCAGCCCAAAGTTGCTTTGTGACTGCTCCACCTCCCAAAAGGGCTCTGCCTCACCGTGATGCTCAAGTACCTTTGTCTCCTTGAGGGAGTAGCAGGGCTGCCTCTCATTATTCTCATTGTTCCTGCAGCCCTCAACCCTAAAACTCTTACATTTGGATTGACCCCTTGGTCCCACATGAGGGGACACCTGGAGAGCTCGAAGTCCATATCCAGAAGCACATGGATGCTGTGTGCTGCTTTGCTAACCCAAAGGAGATGTGCATGTTCAGAGCTGCATGAAGAGGGGGAAGAAAAGGGGTTTGGGGCTTTTTTCTTTTTCCCTACAGATTTTTCAAAGCTGTAACTCTGTGATGAATATTCATTTCAATGTAGTACTGAAAACTCAACTTGATGACACCTCAGAGAGAAAATGATCCAGGAATAAAAGAAATTAACATATAGCTCCCACCTTACCATAGAACAAAAGTGACTTTTCAGAATATATTATTTAACCTAAAAGCATCTGAACAGAGTCACTTTAGTATTTTTCAATCCATTAATTTTCTTTCCCAGTATTATTAATTTTCACCATGAACCTACAGTTTACCCAGAATATACTGTATATTTCCTTCCCTCAGTAAACTTTCGTAACTCCAAGTTCAAGCTACAGAGATGGTAGACCTGGTTTTATACCATGTAATTTCAACTTTCAGGTCTCAATGTCTTATGTACAATGACATAATTTAAGAAGCAATATAAGCAACTGTAGGGGAAAGGAAAAGAACATAAAAGGCAGCTTGGAATATATAAGCTAATAGCTGTGGCTTGTGCACATTTGTCTTAGCTATCTGAAAGGAAAACAATGTATGGGAAAATATATTACCAGCAAATGACTTTATGGGAAATCATAATTTCTGATGAGTTCCAAATTCAGCAAATCTTAAAGGCAGAGGTGAGAAAGTCAACTAAGCAGCAAATCAGCCAATAGGTATTGTTATAATGCAGAAAAAATATCAATGTATATTAACATCAGTTCAATTCTATAGATTAAAATACTCCAGTATCTGTAGCTGCCATTTTGAAATCTAGTGGGCTACTGTCAACACTCTTTAATTTTTAAAACAACATATTGAAATCTGATTTCTGAGTGTGTGCACAGGAGAAAACAGGAATAATGTTACCTAAGCCTTAAGTCACTTACAGCCACTTACGCTGCAGTTTTGGCTGGGAATAGTCCTTGTTATTTTACCTTTAAGTTCACTGAGGTTCATCCAGTCAAGTACACTGTTTAGCTGCCCAGTAACTCCAGTTTGAGGCTGAAAACAGGAAGGTTTCTTTCCCCAAACCCTCTGAGCATCCTACACTAGCAACATGCACTTCCAACACTTGACCTGGAATGTCAAGATCAAGCTTTTCACAAAATACATTTTAGCTGCTGGTTTCCTTACAGAAGGCAGGCAGGGGAGGAGGAGGAGATGTTACCTGTCTTTTATGTAACAATCTCACTGTGAAACGCTTCTGTAAGAGCTGGGAAATTGTGTTCAAACCTTTCCTTGAGTGAAACCCACCCACGCCAGCTGCGTGCACCAAACAGCAGGAGGCCCAGGGCACCTGACACTGACTCCCTCCATCGTGGCAGATGCTCATGGGGCTGAGGAGGCTGAAAAAGGATGCATGAGAAGCAGCACATCTTTCTAGCCTGGTAGATGGAGTACATGGTCAATCCTACAGGTGTCTGTGTCCCAGAGACACGGTAAGGGCACATTCAGTATTTTAGTCATTTGACGCAGAATATTTAATACAAAACACATAGCTGAAACTGAAATTTTCAATTGAAATTGGAATTTTCAATGATGTGTGTGAAACACAAACATAATTGAAAAGATGTTTCTTGCTAGGTGAGCTCCCAAACCACTGAACAGTAGAAGTATGGTCACTGCTCTGGTCCTCTCTCTTGGACAATGTTCTCTACAGCAGGCTGAAAAGGTGCCAGTGGAGGATGAGAGGGAACAACTCCTCCATCATTTTCTCCTCCTCCTTTTCCTTCTCCTCTCCTCCTCCTTCTTATCCTCATCTTCTTCCCTGAGGGAGCATCTCCTCCTTCTGCCCTGTGAAGCAGCAGGTGATGTTCAGCCCACCACCAGCAGATGCTGGCACATCTCCCCTGCCTTAACCACTCAGCAGTGCTCAGAGAAGCTTTTAAATAAAAAGAGCTGACTCCTGCTCGGGTACCTGTAGGGCAGTATTGAGGTGTCTGTTTTGCTACAAAAGGCTCATGACTGCAGCCCAGGGGAGGTTCAGGGCTTGCCTGGCCTCCTCTGGGCCATGCCCTATTGACTGTGTCCTAAACCTCCCCAGCAGATGTGCTCATGCCTTTGGGTCCCTTGCTGAGGTGCCTCTCACGTGCTGGGAGCAGAGCCTTGGGGCTTAACACAAGTTTCTGCAGCCTGCTCAGATCCACCCACCCAGAAATTAGTCATTCCAGCAGCTAATTGACTATGCTTTTGTGCAGCTTTTACAGGCCATTTTCTTCCCCAGACAAATTCCTTTATTTTTCCTTCCTAGTCAATAATTTTTTCTTAATCCTGTACCAGCCTCTAAACCTCTGGGTCACAGCTCCATTCTGGAAGCTGTTCATTATCTGAAAGGAGAGAAAATTCCATTTTTTAAAGGATACAGCTCTGCTACTCTACAGCAGGTGATCAATAGATGTATACACTATATTATACTGCAGGACTAGGCACCAGAATATTTTATAAATGGGTTTGTCTTTAAAACTTTTCCATTGTATCCAAATAAACGTACTGATTTTCTTTTCCTCCTGATTTTATAACTGCAAGATTATAAAATATATAAAAGATGCAATTGCCAATAGTATTTTCTTTTGTTTCATGGCAAGAAGAAGTAGGGCACTGTAGTATTAGGTAACTATTGACTGTTGCCTTCAGAAAGAGCAAAAGGCTCCTGGAAAGAAATGGATAAGAAAGCTGAGCAGAGATCTGCTGTGAGACCCAGCAATTTCCTTTCCAGGAGAAAAGCACATGAACACAGTGACTGAAGCAACCTGTAGGTCCCTGCTACAGTTTTAGCCATGCTACCTAAAAGGGTTTAAATCTGATGAAGGCTTGAAAACCAAGGATTATTTTTTGGTTTGTTTTGGGAGCATTTTAATGCTCAAATATTTATTTCCCTTAGCCTGCAAAATCCTTGTAGTGATTATAACTCCTTTCTTTCTCCTCATTGCCAAACCCCACTCTAAGTCTGTGATGCTTTGACCAAGCAGTTTCAGATGGAGATGTTCTGGAAGCCACTAATACATCACAAAAGTCAATTTTGTGTTTCTGAATTAACTTCCTCACCTGTGCTGACCTCAGTCTTCCCAGTCTCTTTGTGAGATTTCCTATCTGTCAAGTTAATATGTTTACAACACTGAACAGTAAAATCTGCAGAACAGGCAAAAGGTCAAAGACCCAGTGCTCTCTGTTGCTCTTTCTGCAGGTACTAAGAGGGCTGTCTGAAATGAATATTTATTTTTCCATGAGAAAACCAACGTCTTCCTTCCTATCACTGACTTCCTAAATGAAATGGATGAGAGAAAGAGAAAACTCAGAGTTGCAGCTATAGGGGAACTGGAAAGGATCTAAAGTAAATAAAAATCCCACATAAGGCAGGGATGATGCTAGGCTTGTCTTGGAGGGCTCTGTAGTTGGAGGAGAACATGTGTACCTTGCCTAAGGTTCAGCCTGGGGCTCAGCCTGGGACTGGGGCTCAGAGAAAAGGAAAGCCCAGGCTGCAGTTTTAGGGTGCTGGAAAGCACCTTCCAAAGCTAAATTGGGGCTGCTGCTTGAATATTTGGTCTGAACATGTAGCTAGGTGTCCAGCCATGTGCCACCTTACCTTCCAAATTCACAGGGATGCTGAAAGACACACACTCCTTAGGCTGGTAGTGTTGCCAGCAATCATCTCAGGGGTAGGTCCTTTTAGTCTGGTTTTGGCAGGGATAAGTGCAATTCCTGCAAACCCAGGTACTGGATCTTTCCATCAGGAGATTCTGGGGGCTCTCCCTCGTGCTGAGGCAGCAGCAGATCCTTGCTGCCAGCCTGGCCCTGCTAACAGGCTGCAGGCACATCACCTCAGCTCCAAGAGCTGGAGAGGCACGGGACCAACAAAGGGCAGCAGAAAGCCAAGGCAGCTCAGTGGGGTGAGGCAGACCTGCAGGACAGGACACTTCCCCATATTCTTGTTTTTCCCTGCTTTTCATGCTTTCCTTCTTTTCCTTCCTATTTTCTTCCAGCCCTAATATGAAGGAGCCTTTCAGCAGAAAGCCACTCTGTGGTTTATTCTGTAAATTACAAACCAAAGCATTTCTGTCCTGCAAAGTCCTCCAAAGACAAGCAAATGAACTGTCCTCTTCTCAACACAGGCAGCTGCTATTTTGGCTCCCAGTCTAGCCTGTACAACGTAGTCCCTTCTGGTGTGTCCCACCCTGCTGCCTGGCAGCTCAGTCTTTCAGCCCTCGAAGAATGAGCACATTAGGAGCTGAATACAAGCAATGTGTGATTCCAATTTGCTCAGGCTATGCCCAATTACTTTATTAATGGACTGATTTGCAGCAGGATTCAGATAAAACAAAGCTGTGCTTTAGGCTGGGTTTTGCAGTCCTCTCAGTTTTAGAGCAATAAAAGTGAAGCAATGTTAACCTTCTTTCTGGAGGATATTGTCTAGAGAAGCATGAGCTAAAGATGTCTCTATGGGCAGCCTGTCCTCTGCAGAGCTCAGTGCTAATGACAGCAGAAGGACAAATAATTTTATTTTCTTGATACCTTTAATTAGGAAATGATGGCTCTTCAAGAGACAGTTCAACAGTACTAAATAGCTGTTTAATCTTTATTTCGGGAAGTGCGGTGCCAAGCAAGTCCAGGGTCCATTTGGCTCTGTCTCCTCCTGCAATTATGCTTTTGGATTAAGTTCTCCTCCACAGGAACGTTTTAGGTAATCAGGAAAGCTGGGGAAAGGCTTTCTAGAGAGATCCAGGGAAGCTTTGGACCAGTTCTCTGAGGATTAGGAGCAGAGTTGCGGACAGCAACATGCAGGTAGTGATAACCACGTGCTTCAGAAAAAACTGAGCGAGGCTGCCAGCCCTGGAGAGGAAGGAGAGACAAGAATCACCCCCACCACCCATCTCACATATGAGGTCTGAGTCTGGACAGGATGACAGGAGGAGGAGGCAGGTTTACATAGCTTTCCACTATTGCAAAGCATAATTCTGGCCACGTTAATACTTTGCCTCTCAGAGATGAGAGCATCTCTGGGCTTTCACATTAACTGGGCTTGGAAATGTTTCCTGTAGAATCAGTGGAGGCAGAGCCATCTCATATGGAGCAGTAGAAGGCACAGAACTGTAGAATCACAGACACCTGGAAGGCTGCTGTCCTCAGAGATGATGTCCAGAGCCTGCTGTAAACTGGCCTGGACTGAGACTCAGCAGTGCTGTCCTGCTTGTAACTCCAGGAGGTCATGTATAATCCAAAGGTTTTAATGGTGGTCACTAGCTGCTGCAATCTGTAGATGCTGGTATGACCTCACCCTTTCTTCTAAATATACCTGTTCTTGGAAAGAATAATCTTCTAATTAAAATAAACAGATTATTAGTATGTGGAGTCTATTATTGTATTTTGGTTTTTTTCAAGGTTTTTTTTAGATTTCAAATTTTTAAAAATTCAAAAAATATGATTTTTTTAAGACTTGAGCTTTGTATAGTGTTGTAAAATAAGTTAAAAATAAAAAAATTTTGCAAGTTTTTTATCTCTGAAAATGGACATAGTACTGAAGCACATCTAGAAAAGAACATGAAAAACACAAGTACATGCCTGGTAAATGTGTCACAATTTCTAGCCACGTGATCTTTCCAAACAGCATCAAAAGTCAGCTGTACTTGGACCAGAAGTGGTGACCCTCCTCCAGTCTGGCTGCAGGAATGCTGGTATCTGGTCATCAAACTTTGAACCTTGGCATAAAGATGTGGGGATTAAGATTTTTGGTTGGAAAAGCCCTTAATGTGATTTGAAAAAAATAAAGTGCTGGATCCTCAAATCCAGTGGATAGCAGAGAGTACTAAGTTTCACAGTTAGTCAACAATATGGGATGATAGAAGACAATTCATGATAACACACAAAAGAGCTTTGCTATGGGACATGGTTTGTTCTCTGTTTGCATAGTGCCTTTGTTTCAAAGTACAAGTGAAGGATACCAGCAGTGAAACAGAAAGCAATACTTGACAATGAAAGCAAACAAGTCATCAGCTCTGGACCTCAAGTGAGAACAATAGGTTGGGCTTACAGAGGAAAAGAAAAGATAAAGACAGTGGGAGAAGCAGCATAAAATGAAGGAAATAGATTTCTATGACTGTATTAAACGCTGAAATTGTGAATGATAAGGAAATATGTTTTTGCTGCATCACCTTGAGGGAAGAAGCAGATACCATGTCTACCTTTCTTTTAGACCTCGTCTGGGGTTCTGCTTTGCTCACAGTGGTGCCTAAGTCTGCAATACCCCATTGAAATGGACACCGCAAGTTTTGGATTATTTGGAGTCTGCCTACCTTGCACTGATTTATCTGACCTTCTGAGAAGCATTGCAGTACTTAGCAAAATCACTTTAGTCCCTCAAACAGAGTAATTGGCTGTGCCCTTTGCCCTCCTCTTCCACAAAGAGATTCTGCCTCACCCTTGTCATTATCCACCCTCCACTATGACAGCTGGAATCTCTATTCTCCCCTCCATGCTCTCCCATGCCCATCTGATGCTTATCTGCCTCTGTTGGGCTGGGACAGTCTCAGCTGGGCTGGGAATCACAGCAGCCCCAGGAATACAGCAGATTATCATGTGGGGACACTAAAAAGTACTCTTATAGAGAGCATGGGGAAAGGATGGAGATGGCAGGGGGCAGGGAGGGGGATGTGGAGAAATCACCTCTCAGGGCATTAAACCAAGCCTGAAGTTACTCTTTCAGTACAGGAAGGATCCAAACCCTTCACTGTTGTCCAAATAAAACCAGATGTATTAATTTCCATAGGCCATGGGTAAAGAAATGCTATGAACAACCAGCAGTTAAGGACTAAGTCATGCCTGTGTTGTCCTGCAATCAGTTCTAGCCTTATGCACTGGACAGAAGCAGACTCTGTCTTCCCTGTCCAGCTTGGGAAATCTTGAAAGCAAACATTTTGGGACATATGGAGAAATTTGAGGCCTGGAGATAAGTGAGGATTCTGCAAAAGACAAGCAATGTTAGCAGACACAAGAAGGCTTTGACCTTCTAAAAACCCAAGAATTAAAATTATAATTAACAGCTGCGCCAACAGGTTTTGGCTTTACTTAACATGATCCCTCCAACCAAGGCTTGAGCCTTCATTTTCTTCCCAGACTGGCTTCTGCAAGATCAAGGACTATTTGCTCCCACAGGCTGGCCACTGACCTATATAGAGCAGCAAAGCTCAATGAAATAAAAGGAAAAGCTAAACTTCCTTTGTAAAAATAATCTAAGTTCATAAACAATTTAGATGCTGATGTAGCTGTGTGGCTCCAGAAGCTGCAGAGCCTAAAGCTGGTGGTTTAATCCATACCTGGATCTTGGCAGATCCTGTTAAAAAGTCCTCATTTAAGGAGTTACTGGTTTTGAGTGGCACCGATATAGATGGAGGCACAAAGCAACTGTGTTTCTTAATATGTAACAGTTTCTAAACATAGTATTTTATATTTATTTAAGGAGATCTGCTCTAATTTATGCATGATGCCCAGCTCAAAGGAGGTTCAAATTCTTGATTTAGGTCCCCAGGCAGTATGGCAAGAAAAGTAAAAAGTGTTAATAATATCTCTCATTATGTCTCTAGTTGCTTATGAATCATCTAACTTTTCAAAGCTGGGATTTTCCAAACTCCTCAGTGTTAGTCTAACTCCAGCGTTGTTGCTCCCAGTGATTAAAGCATCCATTCAAAATAGATTCCAATACAAATATATAATTTGGAATGTAGACGTAAATTTATTTCTATTCTTATGGAGTAATATTTTGAGGCTTAAATCACATTAAGTCAATCTTCTGTCATCCCCCACATAATTTATCCTAGTAGATCCTACGTTCATCTTGCTGTTGTTGAAAGTGGTTGATGTTTGATGACCCAAGAACATAGTCATGTGTAGAATTTTTTCATTTGTATCAGGAGATTTTAGAAGTGCAACTCATAACATATCTCAGCAAAAAAGCCCTTACATGTGACATATTACTGGCCATCTATTTTGTGATCGAACACATACAGCAAGATTAGTTATCATCTGTAGCTCAGCTGTTATTTTTACCGGGTTTTCAAACCCCTGGGGAGGATTTTGTAAAGCTATTTAGCCTGAAGGAAGGGATTAAAGAGGTTTCTCCCCATGAAACATCTGTTGCAAATGTACTTTCTAATATTCAGAACACAATGTTAAAATTAATCAGAAAGGGCAGGAGTCTCTTCCCGGGTCAGCAGCCCTGCTCTCTGCTCAGCCATCCCACTGCTTCTTTCCCAACCCAAACCAGAAGCTGCTCCCAGGACCACAGGACTTCTTTGAATGCTGTGGCTCCCAGTGCCTTGATGGGATACTTCAACATTTTCCTCAAACTCTCCTTTTTTTCAATTAATGAGAAAATAGGACTTGAAGTGACTGTTACAACCAGAAAGTCCAACCACCCATGAGCTCCTTCCCTTCCTGCCCTAATTCCCAGACTCTACACTCATGTATTTTTGGTATATACACTTGCACACACTTTTCCCCCCCCACCCCCAAACAGGTACCTGCTGGAACAGTGTGCAATCATGCCTACTTTGAGCAACAGCTGATTATTTTCCCAAATGCAGCCCATCATCTAGAATTCCCCTGTGTGATCTGGGTGATTTTAAAACCAAAAGAAAAGACTAGAGAATTAAACAAACTTAGGTACTAGCAGTTCTGATACCGATATGACCCAAAAGCTGTTGTCTCTACCTTTCTTCTCACACAGGGCTCTCTCAAGCCCACTTATCTCAGCCTCAGAATAAAGCCTGTACTCCAGGGGAAAGGATAACTTTTTTCTTTAGTAGCAGATAGGACTAGACTGTGCTGTACTTTCACTGCTCATAGTATCGCTTTTATAGAAAGCAGTGGAGGGGGAAAGGAAATATCTGATAATAAGCAGGTATATTCACTACAGAGCAATATATACTGAGCAAACTCTAGTGCTAAAAGAACTTGGATAAAAAAAATTCCCAGTTATTCTCCTGGTTCATGTAGAGGAGATTTCCAGGGAAATTGAGGAGACCAAACTGTCTTAGTGCTTTCATACATTATTGAGTTTAAGAAAACAGTCTGGTTTTTTGTTTAATGTAAGTGGGGAAAGAATTGCAAATTCATGTTTATAAATGCTGTAAACTAAAGCCTCAGGATGGTGGGGGAGTGGCTTACTGGTAGCATCACAGCAGTATCCTAGTCAGAGCCATAAGTGACACTGATCACCCTGCATTTCTGTCCTCAGTTCATCCAGAGAAGCTCTGGCCCCCACAGAAGCACAATATCATTGCTGCTGCTGCTGGTGCTGCCTCATCAAACACAAGAACAGGAGGAGCATGGCTGTGGAGGCTGCAGAATGCTTAGCAGGATGTAGGTGTCCTTGTCACCCCATGCTCCCAGCTCAGAGGAAAGGCACTGAAGTGCCTCAGTCCCTGGGCCAAGTCACTGCTGGAGGTGTGCTGCTGCCAGCAGATGTGAGTGCAGAGACAGTGCTGAAGCAATGGGGGTGCACCTACAATGCTTGTGCCAAGAAATAACAAAGCAAGGATACTAAGGCAACAAATCCTAAACCTGGATGCTTGGGGATCTTCCAGGAGGGCCCTGGACCCACACTCTGTAATCATCTGGGAATGGAAGAGGTTTATTTTTGCAGAGCCAGGTTGTGCTAACAGAAAGTAGAACAGACATTTTTAAAGTGCTTGTTTCAGGCTGATGTATGGAAGAGTCAGAGAGAGAATTTCCAGTGCTGAGCATGAGGATAAGGTCATAAATAGGAAGGCACACAGTAAAGATCCAGCAAATGCTTGTATCTACTGCTACATTGCTAATTGCAACTCAAAGATTAATTGGTATAGGTAGACCAGCCAAGCTTTTCTGCTATGGCATGGGCTTTAAAAAGTCCTTAAGCACATCAGCTGCTTGAGGTTGTACCAGAAATCCTGGTGAATACATCCTGAAATCTGAGAGGATACAATAACTGAATGACCAGGACCAAGACAATGAGGAAGGGTAGACCATCACTTACAGGCACAGGCCATGCTGTGGTAATTTGGGAGTCCACCTTCAGTGCTTTTTCAGACCTTGTGGTTGACAATAAAAAAACAGTGAAACATGTGAGTTCCTGCCTACTAAAAACTGGAGTAAATCCAGAGCAATGTCACAACAGGTCATAAACCAGCCTGTAAATAACCGTTGAAAAGCTGAGCTGTATTAAAACTGGTGATACATGATTAAAAAAGCTCTCGTTCCCCTCAGACTATAAGCCCACAACCAGGTGACATGTTGCCCCCTCCGTAGGGATGGCTGGGACACAACAGTTGACTTGGCAACTGCAGCTGTAATAAAATATTTTCCCTCTGGATCAGAAAGCAATAAAAACATAGTGACAAAATGCACCCTGCATTTTTTCTTCATGTAATAAATCTGCTTTTATATTTAAAGAACATGCTTTTTCTCCTGGGAGGACACAACTATAGAATATTTCTCTCCTCAGAATACACTGTAGCAGCCCAATTTCTGTGTAAAGGGGTGATGCAGAAGTGCAAAAGAGGGGTTTTGTGCAGGTTGCTGCTGGTGGAGGCACAGGATATGTTCAAGGGACATCCATGGGCTTTGCTGAAGGTTCTGCAAGGAGCAAGCCATTATACAGCTGGCAGAATCAGCTAGCAATGCAAGAAAGAGGTCTGCCCAAGCTTTCCCTGCCTCGGGAAAAGGACTGTCAAACTCTAACACGCTTGAGAATAGCCCATGGCAGGTGAGAGCACTTACTTGAGCTGTAAGATCCCTACAGAATAGGTACAGCAGTTGTGACCTGCTCTTAAAGGCTTTTGACTCAAGATATTCAGATAATTGTTTCTGTTGAGGGGTGGGTGTATGAGAAAGAAGCTAAAGCAATTTCCAGGAACATCCTGTCTTAGAAGGCCCCTGCCTAGCTTTGGGGGACGTGGAGCTGTTCCCTGAAAGGGGTAACTAGAAATAACTGCAATCTTACATGGCATCTGCAGCCAAGTCTCAAGCAGAGATGACAAATATCTTGCCTTGAATATATTCTTGGCTTTTCTATGTAATAGAGGTATCTATTAACTAATTATCAGCCAGGGTTATACAGCCTTCCCAAGTACAGCAGAACCAGGATTTGTTGTGTACATGGTAGCTGCCCCTTTTTCATACATTTTTTGCAAAATAAAGGCATGCAGTGAAGCAAGCCTCTGAAACACATTTAATTAGATAAGCTGAATCTGCAATGCAGAATTTGGAAACTGTCCAGGTTCAGGATAGATAATTCAGTAATCTGGCTGGGTGATAGTGGACTCTGCTGATTTGTGTGTGAACCAGCTAGTGCTCTTCTGGTTTCCCCCTCCATCACAGTAATGCATTTGACCACCCCTTCTCCTTTCTACACCTTGTGGGGTTTTTCACACCGCCATTCCTCTGCCCTGAAACACAAACACACACACACACACACACACACGTACAGAAGTAGAGGAGTGGAGGTGGTGAACAGATGAACTTGTACAATATTATAATCTGGAACTCAAGGTGCTTGTGGTCCTTGCCCAGGTAACTGCACTTGCAATGGATTGCTCGCAGGTTGAAGTTAATTCACAATGATTCCAGCCACCATTATTTGACATTGTCTGAGAAGAGTTGGAAGTGTGCATGTCGTCTGCATGCCCATTTCTGGGGCCAGAGACAAAACCCATGGGGCTGAGGGCAGTGGGGAAGGAGCAAAGCTTCCATTGAGTACAATGATGGGTTCTGCTGCTGGAGGAAAGAGGGACACTGGGACCTGGGGGGAACATCTTCAGCAGAGGACAGAAAGCTCCAATCCTCAAAGCTGCACAGCAGGTTAAAAAGAGGAGTCATTGCCCAGCATTTTCTCTCTCAACAGCAAACTACTGCCCAGCTGCTGTGAGAGGAAACTCATCAAATTGCTTCCACGTCACCTGGAGATCTAAAATAATTCTGAGGTAGCTAGAAAATACTAGGACTTAACTGACTGTGGAAGTGCTGGAATCCCATGGAAAAATATGGTGAGGAAGGGGGAGACAGGGCTGAAAGTGCAGAAGATGTGCTGTGTTTGCACAGCAGGCTGCTGGTCCCTGGGCAGCCTGTCATCACTCCCTGCTGCTCACAGAGCAGGTACCCCATGTGTGCCTGTAGAATACAACAGAATAACACATCTGTGCTCCGAAGGATGCTTCAGCTTCACTGGCCTATGAGCAGGGATCGAGATACGTCTGACAAATGAGGAATTTTTAAATGACAGCTCATGTGAAGGTTGATTTCAGAGAGCTTTGTGTGCTTGGCTGGGTTATTATGTGTGTAATAAGGTGCAGGCAGTGATTGAAACATTTCCTGCAGCTCTCTCCTTCCTCGTGTGAGTTCCCTGGCACTCACTAACACATTTACTTTCACAGTATAATCTGCCTTACTGTGAGGAGTGCTTATTTTCATCTGCTTCCCTGATGAAGTTTTGCAAGGCTGTGAAAGCAGACATTTAAGACTCAATTCCTTTAGGTTGAAAATTTTGGGGTTCCATTTTGGGAAAATAGCTGGTGTAACTCCACTGCAGGAGGCCTTTTTAAAAAACTGATTCCTGATGTCTCTTTCAATTAATCATACTTTCCAAGGAAGTTTATTTAATATGTCAGAGTTAAACAAAAGTGCACATATATCATGCAGATGAAAATAAATTACCTGTTCAACTCCAATAGCATTCAAGCCTCATGAAATTCCTTTTCTGGTAGCTGGATGGATTAGCTGAGAACATTCTGCATAAGTATAGCTCCTCAAATTAGAACTAAACGCATTGTTTTTGGTGACAGGGCACCAAGGAAGCTTTACCACGTTTAATAAAAGAACAAGAGCAACAGCGTTTTCTTTTTCCAAGCTTCTCCAGTGAGTATTTTTCACAACCAATATAATTTCTTCCTTCGAGGTAAATATATTGCTCTTTTGCTGGTTGAAAAATGAAGCCACAGAATCTATATTACTCTCATCATTTTAAGCTGAAAAAAGACACCTGTGCTCTAAGAAGCTAACAAGAATGCTGGCTAACCAGCACCAAGGTTTCCACTCTGGTTTGACTCTTGTTATGTGTCTGCTGTCCAGACAATTCCTGAACTACAAAGGCCAGAGTCAAAGTGCTGCAGTTGTATTGCACAAGAGCACTTCAGCTCTATGCAGGTTTAGCTGTGGGTACATACCAACTCCATGTCTTCTAACAAAGATCTCCCCATTTGTCTCCCCAGCACATAGCATCCCCTTCTCTGCAGAACAGCCACTACTGCTGCTGGTCCTGCATTCAATGTTCACATCTGTGCAAGACAAAGGAAGAAATTGAGGCAGTCTCAAGCCAAATTAAATGGTATAAACTCCAGGTACTGTAGGAATATGGTGAGACTGGAATAATCTAATTTACAGTGAACAAACCCTGTTCTGTCTAATTTCAATCAAATCTGATACACAGCTCCAGAAGTTAATGAGAACTGAGAGAGAGATGAACAAGCAGACAGAAGGTTCCCTTAAAAAACAGAAAAGAAAAAATCACCCTGGGACTGCTTTGTCCTGTTAGGCCTCAGCTTAGAAAACATATACCACTCATATGCAAATTCATACAAGGGCAGGAAAAGCTTCTTTGGCAGGTAGAAAGTCATGCTGACATGCTGCCTTGTCTTATTGCATGCACAAATCTTTTCCAAAACACACTTTCCAGATGAGTTCCTGTTTCTGTGTGGGACAGATGCTTGGCCAAAACAGCATCTTTTGCACAGAAGTCCTATGCTCACCCCACT
Source organism: Buphagus erythrorhynchus (assembly GCA_013400855.1). NCBI lineage: Eukaryota > Metazoa > Chordata > Aves > Passeriformes > Sturnidae > Buphagus > Buphagus erythrorhynchus. Next base: position 34,360 of record VZTT01003640.1, read on the forward strand.
GAATTTACCAAGGCTTAGAGTTCTAAAGTGTGTAGGGGTAAAGGCAGCCCAAGACTTGCTGTGGTAATTTTTCTCCCTTGGAAACTGCACAGACAAAATGGTCTTGCAATGTGCTACAGATGTTTTTTACCTCTTACACAGACAGAGTAACTTATAAAACAAAAATTTAGGGTTTTTATAGGCCATAAAAGGCAGGTGTTAAAAACAAATGAAATATTATTGAACAGATTTTTATATTTCTTAAATATACAGTCTCTTCTGCACCAAGACCAATCTAAAAGCATAAGGCCCAAAATATATTTCCCTTAAAGTGCAAAGGAAAATCCTTTTATCACATCTGATGTAAACGTGAAATTCAGGCAGCGTGTTGTCCTAGACATTTTCAGGCACAAGCATCACATTTACACTAAGATTCTGCTCAGTGTCTCAAGGTTGCACCTCTAGCATATTCACTGGGTTTGAATAGTTTAGCATGACTTTAAAGAAATCACAGAGCTTTTAAGGAATATCAGCAAGCCCATATAATGGTAAAGGTTGTGTGGCAGAAAGAGGCAACTGTGGAATTCAGCCTTCAGAGGATCATTCTGGCCATGGATGTAATCCAGATTTAAAGGACAATCTATAAGTGACCTAAGACCCGTCAGAGTGAAAATAAACCAATAGGTACTTCAAAGGAGTGAAGAGTTCAGTTGATTTTTAAAAAATGCAAATTCTAGCCTGATACCATGAAAAAAAAGGATATTAAGGTGTTCAAAAGTTCTCTACTGAGAAGTACAAAGATGCCCTAATCTGAGGAGGCCCAAACTAACATGTTATTAGCAGTTGGATGGTTACTATGTGCTTCCACAACAGGATAAAATGATGTTGAAAAGTATCCAACATGGTTTCCTAATATATTGGGATTCAGTTTAGAAGGAATTATTTATTTTTAAAAGCATTTAATGAAGAAATGGAGTTGCTAGTCAAGGTGACAACCAGCCCCAGCTGTGTGCCACTTTATTTGGCTACTGTACCAGATAACTTTAAGATTACAGCCTTTCCTCCCAGGTTAAAATCCACTGTCCAGGTGGACTGTCAGATTAGCCCCATTCCTGAGCAGATTTGCCTTTCCCTTTTATCTCTCAGGTTTCACTACTTTCTGCCTTTCTCCATCTGAATTATCAAAGCATATTTTTGCTGAGCAGAAAACCCCATCCCAATGCAGGATGGAGAGATTTTTAAAAGAACCCAGACTTGGTTTTGATGAACAGAGAAGATGAAGCCTGATAGTCTATGCAGAATTCACCCGGTACTCCTGGAGATTTGCCAATGGGCTTCATTTTGCTAAAAAGCCTCTAAGATTTTACTTTTTAAACTCAGGCTCCTTCACTGTCACGTCTCGGTCTCCACACCCTCCTCTGCACCTTCCTGCTGCCTCCTTACCCTGAGCCTCCTGGTGACATCTGCCACATTGCCTTACCCCACACCTCTCCCGCTCCTGCCTGGATCTCCTGCAGCCAGGGCTGGAGCCCAGCCAGGCAGCCTTGGTGCAGTTTATCAGCTGAGGATCTGCCAGCAGCAGGTCTTGAATCCCTCTGGGGCTGGCGTTCCCTGCCACCAAGGCGTGCCTCTGCTGACTGAGGAGCCTGAGTGTCACCCAGAGCCAGCAGCACTGTCCCCCCAGCCATGCCATGCTGCCGCAGGAGCTCTGTACCAATCACTGTGTCTGTGCATGGTGGAGATCTGCCTGTCCAAAGCACTGCCTCTGCTTTGCAGTGGGTTCGGGGCTGCTGCTGCTCCCGGGCTAATGAGTGCTCACTCTCGACAGGGCCAATTAGTCCGGGGAGGATGCTGGCTTAATTCGGCTGCAGCACTGGCTTGTTTTCTAGTCGTGACCTTGTTTGCCTCCAATTTGGGTACCTTTGCATGTTGTCACACTGCATCCTCAGACCTGGCAGCATCCATACTACTTCAGAAATGCCCCTTAGTCTTCTAGTTCATATGAGCTTTGTCATGCTCAGCAGAGCTACACATAAATACATTTTAAACATCAGGCACCAGCACACTTCTCAGGTGTTTCAGGAATCCAGCCCACACAGCCATTTAATGCCAACTTGGGAATGGCTAATTGCTGCTTCATGCAAAACCTGGACTGACACATTTTTTGCTGTATCTATCACAGAAGGAATCAAAATGCAGCATAAAATACAATAAACGAATTAAAATTCTAGTGATTGCCACACTATTAGTTCATGTGAGGAGGGGACAGATAGAACGGGCACCTAGAAGGCTGAAATCCACAGGAAAATATAAGTTTAATGACAAGTCCTGAGAACTGATTACATTTATTTAAAGACTGAAATCCTGTTCTGCCTCCCTCAACTTGCTCATGAGGGAGGAAACTAACATTTAAAAGTTGTATATAAAGCCTTCAAGAAACATTTTAAATGACGTGACTGTCTTCAGTTTTACTTTCAAAATAAATTCCCTTACACTGGGCTCAAAGTCACAAGGCTCAAGGCAGTGGTTGAAAAAAGTTTTGTATGCTTTCACCATAAAGACATAACTTAAATCAAAAAAGAGTTAATTTTTTTTTTAAATCATAAGAAAATTTCTCATTATACTTGCAATAACCTGAATTATTGTACCATACCCATATTTTAATTTTACCTAGTCATCAAGGTTGAAATATCATGTTATTGCCACAATTCTCCAAGTAGCAACTGTATTACTAAGGACATTATGAAAAAAAAAAAAAAAAGTAATTTTACTGATTAGTAAAAGCAGTGTAGCAGGACCATAAAAAAAAAAAAGAAAGGTTTTATTCAGTATCTTTGAGGCATAGACAGAACCAAATTTCTGTAAAATTGTCTCTTTCATCTGTCAGAAAATTGAGCCTATAATTATGTTTTAGATCTTGGTAGAGACTTGGTATTTATATAATTGTTATCCAGTTCTTCTTTAGATGTATGTTAATGTGCCAATTTTTGCGTTTTCATAATTTTCATGTATAGATGATTCATTTTCAGCAGCAGCAAAGGAATCTTGAAAATGTTCATCTGTTTTTTTCCACACATCCTTGCAAATCCGGCCATAGCTGTGCACGGATGGGAGTTTGTAACCGAGTATTTTCAGGCTGCGTATTCTCAGAAACAGCTCTGCGCTAACGCCAAGTAACCACGGAGAGCTGTGACAGGCTTTGTACTCCAGCAGCGCTGGAAGGAGATATTGGAACCGAGCTGCTGTTGGGAATAACTCTGTTAAATTGCCAATACAGATGTCGTGGCTGTGCAGGGCAGTGGG
>VZTT01003640.1:38347-59817 GCA_013400855.1 Buphagus erythrorhynchus
CTTTTTTTAAGTGTGTTATAACCTTTTTTTTTTTTTTTTTTTTTTTTTTTTTCAGGGTTCCCACATTTAATCCTTATTTCCTGCTCAAATTTTAGAGATTTGTCAACAGATAAAAAAGTTGCATGTGAGCACCTAAAAGTTTAATCCAGCTCTGTGTCTACTGCTAGATGTCTTGGGCATTACTCATATACTCTTGTACAGCTCAGAAAGCTTGTGCCCGCAGTCCTTGCGGGACTAGGGCCATACTTCATGAGTTAAGAACAGCTCTCCATGCTCAGCCGTGTTTGGCCTTGGCATGTTGCATTTGACAAGGCCAGCTGTACTCGTCAGGGTCTGGGCGTCTAATCAAGCAGAAAGAGCCAGCAGCTATCTCTGGTGGCCTCCCCCGTTCCCCAGCAGAACACATTTTTCCAGAGCCACTGATACTCTTGCAGCAAGCCTTACAGACTACAGTCTTACAGATTTATGACTAGTGCCCTCAGGAGCTACTGCAATGTTCCTACTTTATTTGATAGTAATAGTTACAGTAGCACAAAGTAGCACTGCTAACATTTACAGAGGATCTTTCTGTAAATTACTTGTATTTACAGAAGAAAAAAAAATCCATTAATATTTCCTTTTTTTCCCAATATTCCATTCTGTCAATACGTGTGGTCCTGCATTTGTATAAAATATCCTCAAGATACTCATGCCTAAACATCATTGAAGCATGCACAAAGATATATATATAGATGTACAAGAGAAATACAGTATGAGAATTAAAGAAAAGAAATATACTCAATATACTCTATCAGAGAAATGCACTAAATAAATACCTGTTTTAAATTGCCCATCCAGCCCACACACAGTCCAACAACTACGTTGTGCAGTGGGAAGGTCCCCTCCACTACTTTCAGTTGAAGTACACAAAGCTCAATTTAGCAATTAGATAAAAAGGTTCAGCTAGTTTCTAATTTCCACATGTTCAAGCACATGACTCAATTAGCAGAAACATTTTGTGGATTAGCTTTTGCAAGCCCTGCTAGAGGGGCCTCATGTTCTGAGCCTTGCTGGAACTGCCCACGGATGAGCTAATGCACAGGTGAAACCTGCACAGCCCCATGCTGCTCCCTGGAAACACTCTGCATGTGGGGGTAGGGTCTCTTCTATTAACTCCAAATGTTTTCAACATGTCAGAATTATTTGTTTGGTAGAGGGCAGTAAAGAAAGGTGAGAAGGGCTGTCCCTTTGACCCACAGTGCAGTGCTCTGCAGCAGCACGCAGTAGCCTCGGGTGGTTTTTATGCCCAGGATTAACAGGGATTGGGAACGATGCCGAAGCAGCATGCTGAATCAAGGGTCGGAAATCGCTTTGCAGGGCGATTTTTCTGGAGAGATAAAAAACAAGGATGATTTCCAAATGCAAACAAACACCCTAATGCCTTATTTTTAGAATTTTATTTAATCTCAATTTTCGTACGGTAAATGGTGCAGCTAAGACTTTGTTCGGACGATCTGACAATGCTGCGTTTCAAGGCACAGAAGTTTGGCTGCAAGTGACAAAATTATCAGAAATTTTGGGAGAATTGAATGCAAATAAGTTTGTTAGACTTTGGCAGCAAATAAGAGAGAAGAGAGGACATGTTTTCAATCAGAGACATCATATTATGTCCTTATTTTTCCTTATTTTTTTCCTTATTAGGGAAAGCAGTGAAGCATTTCTGTTTATGCTGAACTTGCTTCTGGTAGTTGTGGATACAATTACTTTAAAATATGAATTATTTTTAAAAATCTGTATCTTCCAACTATGTATTGAACTTCAACAACTGCAACAACAAAGAAGAATCTCTTGGATCCATTCTCAGTCAGATGGATTTCTACCTCTGGCTTTATTTTTCCCCTTATGCTCATTTTGGCCATGCGAAAAATTCAGTATTAGGGAAGGTGAAACATTTCTTTTGCTGCCAAGACTTTTCCTCATAAAGCATCATGCCTTTTTTTCCCTCATCCTTGATTCTCCATGCCTTCGGTCCATTTCCTCTCTACAGTCTCCAAGCATCACAAAAGACAAAATTCTCTTTACCTTGGGTTTCTAATAATTATCTCTTGTTTCTACAATTTTTCTTCTATTCCCCCTTAAGAAAATTGCCAATACTCTACAAAATACATATTGAATAATAAAGAACTATTATTGCAGGCATAGCTGTAAGCATACTCATGAACTATTATTAAAATTTGATTGTAAATGAAGATTTACACTTAAGCTTGCCTCAGATATATACACATATTGGGAATATCAGCAGCATCTGTTACAGATAGAAATGTCTCCAAGTTTCCTGGGACAAGAGAAAAAATCCTGTCTTGATTTGCACTATAGCAGTCTCAAGAATATGACTGTGGAATAAAAATGATTTCTTCTTTTCCCTCAACTGAAGGACGAATTCACATAGTTCATCATGCCGAGCTAATGTATTTATGGTCCAAAGAGCTCTCCTCACTCCCAGACTTCAGGCTTACAGTGGAATCCAAGGTATGTAACGATGATATGAACATGATATACTTTACTGTAACCTGTGCTTCAGGCAGCTGTTAATGCCAGTCTAGCTTTCTGCAGTCTCTAGCCAAAGGAAAGTTGTCTGCAGCATACACTCAGCTCCAGTCCCCAGCATACGTCCTGTGAAGGCAATGGCATGCCGAAGTAGATGCCACAGAAGCAAACAGCCATTTGTTGAAACTCAAGTTTCAGATGTTAACATATATTTGGGATCATTTCCCTGCCTAAGAAAGAAATTAATTTCCTTCCTGCCAAATTATAATTGCAGTAGTGTCTAAAGTCTCGCACAAAGACCCAGAGACATTCTACTAAACTTTATGGAAACACTGGGAAAGATGGTCCAGCTCCAAAGGGATAAAAGTCAAAGGTGGCAAAAAGGTCAAAACACAGAAAGGAGAAATCAAGAACTTCAGTAGGAAGGTAAAAAGAGAAATACACTGATCTCTTCACTCTGCTGAGCAGATCAAGAACAGGAAGATTTGAATTTAGGCTGTTGGCTCCTATTCTAGTCTTCTATTGTATGCTGCTGCTTGTGACAGGCTAGGTCAGGAGGGACATGCCTTACTGTTTCAATATTGCCCCAGATAATCTATTTGTAAGTTGTTTTTGCTATGCAGACCCTTATATACCCCCAGTATGCTAAGTAAGTTTGCAGATGACACTAAATTGGGAAGAGCGGTTGACTCCCTCAAAGGCAGAGAGACCTTGACAAATGAGAGGGCTGAGCAATCACCAACCATATGAACAGAACAAGGAAAAGTTATGGATTTTGCACCTGGGATGAGGCAACTCTGGATATACAGACAGCCTGGGGAATGAGATGCTGGAAAGCAGCGCCATGGAAAGGGACACTGGAGGCCTGGTAAACAGAAAGTTGAACAAGGGTCAGCAGTGCCCTGGCAGCCAGGAAGGACATCCCTGTCCTGGGGTCTTTGGGCACAGCATCACCAGCCAGGCCAGGGAGGGGATTGTGCTGCTCTGCTCTGCACTAGGGGAGTCTCACCTCAAGTCCTGGGGGTAGTTTTGGGGGCCACAATAAAAGGAAGACATTAAACTATTAGAGAATGTCCAAAGGAGGGCAACAAAGATGGGGAAGGGCCTTAAGGACAAGCTGTGTGAGGAGTGGCTGAGGTCACTGGGTCTATTCAGCCTGGAGGAGACTGAGGGGAGACCTCACTGCAGTTACAGCTTCTTGAGAGGGGAAGAAGAGGGGCACACACTGATCTTTGCTCTGTGGTAACAGTGACAGGACTCCAGGGAATGGCCTGAAGCTGTGTCAGGGGAGGTTAGGTTGGATATTAGAAAAAGGTTCTTCATCCAGAGGGCGGTTGGGCACTGGGACAGGCTCCCTAGGGAAGTGGTCACAGCAGCAAACCTGACTGAGTTCAAGAAGCTTCTGGACAACACTCTCAGGCACATGGTGTAACTCTTGGGGATAGTGCTGTGAAGGGCCAGGAGATGGACTGGATAATCCTTGTGTGGGACCCTTTCAATTCAGGACACTCTAGCATTTTATGATGCTAAAATTTCAACCCCAGTTTATGCAAGTCATGTGTTGCTTTATTAAAAGGGAGATCATTATATTTCTTTGTGAGTGCAAATGCTTTCAGTGGCATTTAGGCCAACAATATCCTACTCCCTTAGTTTATGAACATGCTATGCTTATGTATATGATATGGATCAAAAATGGGCACAGCGAGCTTCTCTGCAGCATCTGTTAGTGGTTCTGGTCCTGTACTGTCAAGGAAAGAAATCAATCAATCTTGTTGCTTGTCCTTGGACTCCTGCTCTCATGATCTGCAAAAAAAACAAGAACATTAACAATTTTGAAGTTTAAATGTTCAGAAAGCTAAGTAGTATGGAAAGATTATTCGGTTTCTTTTATAATACAACATTTCTCCTATGACATCCTCATAGGATGTTTATTTTTGTTCAGCAGTATAACATTGCTTACCTATATGTGCTCTTCTCCCCTTCTTAAAATATTTTTATACTGAACTGGTGCTGGTAAGCAGTTTCCATTTCCGAATTATTAATTTTAATTTAGTAACATTAAATGATGTTTATCAGTACCTAAATATACCTCAACTATGAAAATACCAGGTGAAGTACTATCAAAGGCTTCATTAACCTCATCACATACACTTACAGCTTCTCCCTATACTCTTATTTATGTGCATACATTCGTGAAAATAATGGCAACATGTATTGATTCTACTGTGGATTAGATTTTAATTATTACAGTTCATAGAACAAAGACATCATTAAGTTCATGCAATGCACAACTGCTGCAGGATAACTTTACCTTCTTTGCAAAATCTTCTACAAATCCAGTTCCCTATGACATGACTTGTTTCAATCACATTGCCAAAATATCGAACTGTGCTCATAATTCAGGTGCAGACCACCAAGTACAACTTCAGTGTGGGGGTCTCAACAACTTTTTGGAGTGGAGGGGCATCAACCATGCTTGCAAAGAGGTGAAGCTGAGGTATGGGTGCAGCTATCATGTACATCTGAATTTCTCAATTACAGAGCCAGCTCTTGAGGCTGCATTTGCATGCGCACAGTGACAGGCAGGCTTTGTGGACAAGTGAAGATAAGAAGTAGGTGCAAAGTTTGCAGCTGATCAATGTGGACAGCACAGACATGCTATTTATCTTCCCACAGCTCCTTGGAAAGGGCTCAAGGCACCTTCAAGGACATTTCCTCTCACAAGAGAGAAAGTGAGCTCCTCTGGCTAAACTCCTTAGTGATCTATGGAGGATTAATCGTAGGGTGAAACAAGAAAAGCCAAAGTTGAGGAATTAATTTTTGGCTGAGAGGAGCACTCAAAAACAGTACAGACTTCACAGTAGCAGGCAAAACTGATTTCTTGGATCTAGTGCTGCACTGAGTTAAGGAAAGGGGGTAGACAGGAAAAGATGACAGCAAGGCCACAAAGCAAAAACAGAGAGTAGGAGCTGGCTGTATGTTAAGAGGAGATGGAAAAGAAGGCAGAAGAGATATTAATGTAAATTTTCTTTCCATAAAATCCACATATTCTAAATTTTTTTTCAATTAGCCTATGATTTCTATGAATGGTATTTGTTCATTCCTGAAAAAAAAATCTAACCCACAGTTTCTAGATCCCATTATTTAATGAGATTTTATAACATTGTAATTTGATTACTTGCACATTTCTATCTGATTATTTGCATGTTTCTACTGGTGTATTTGTCTGTGTGACATTCTGACCACTACATTCATCACAAAACACAAAACTTTGGAGTAAATGTAACAGTGGGAGTTTGCCTGCCAAATATTTTCAAAAATTGAAATGCAATTCCAAGCCAGGACTTAACTTGCATGTGTACCATCATAAGACTACTTTAACATCCTTCAAACATGTTTGCAAAGAGCAAAATTAACCAACTGAGCATGCTGATCAAGTCATTGATTCTGCAAATACTTACTACCAGGCTTAATCCCTTTGAAAGCACGGGGACTATTCACGACCAGAAAAGCTGTGCCTGTGAGTAAACATTTGCCTCTCTCAGCCCTTGAAAGCGATTGCAGGCAATATTTTTCTTCTAGATGGACAGTGCTGTCTTGTTGGCAGTCCACAAGTATGAAATGACATATACTATAATTGTGAAAATTATACAGGACTGCCCCTAATAATAGTGTGCAGCCAGCAATTGGCTCGGTGGTGAGGGAGAAGAGCTTAGTCATTCTGTGAGAGGCAGGCAGGAAATGTCGAGATGAACTGTCGCAATTAGACACATGTTATTAGTATTTATTAAAACACAACTAGTTACACTGGTTGTGCATATTCTGTAGGCAGACCTTTTGCAAACCTGAGTAATCTAGCCTTAGCTGTGCAATATAGACCTTGTTTACAATAGAGAGTTGTGCTGACCTGACTACATTAGTACAGTTAAAGCTGTACATCTCGAGTTTAGGAGCTGCATAAGAATAGCTTATTTTTCCCTAGCAGAAGGAAAACCATTGGCAGTGTAAAACACCTTCATACTAGTTTAAGCATACATAATTTTAAACAGTATAAATAAATTGGATGTAAAAATTCACACAGCTAAGATAACATAGTTGAGTTGGTATATGAAGTATGAAGGGACAAGACTTTCTGTTTCACAAATAAAGGTCAATGGATGAATCTCACTCCTCTTGCATGTGAGAAGGAGGAGAAGTGAAAATAACCAGTGTTTACGATAGAACCATTTTGTCTGAGCAACTTGTGACCTAACTAGCTTTTGCAAACTCAGTGAAATGCAATGAATTCATTTGGTGGCTGCCTGTAAAAGTACTTGCATCAGTCTAAACTGATTCTTTGCATAGGAATGAAGAGGGAATCACCCTGGCTGGATGGAGAGAAGCTGCTCATTTAAGAAAACAGTAAAAGATCACAGAGGGATAAATGTTTCTGGCATCATAAATTTTACTCTGATATTCCAGTTTCTCATTTTGAAAATGGATTTTCCTTCCTTCTATTTTTTCTTCCATTTTCATTCTTCCAGTCAGATAAAGCAATGCCTCTATATGAATAAGAAAAGCCTGTGCTATGGCAAAAGCTGGTTAATATTCTCTGAAGAAGATTTCTGTTTCCCAGTGATCACTGATGAACACCATGGTGCTGGTAGACAGATGGCAGAACCAGACAGCAGAGAATGGACGTCTGCTTGGGCCCCTGCCTCTGCCCTGCTGTAAAACCTTTGGTAAACACCTTTCTCTCTACGTCTCAGTTTTCTCCTTTACAAAATGAGATAAAGTCAATTGCAAAGCAATTTGAGAAATAACAATGGCAAACAACTTTTCTATATTTGTTGGGTGGAATTCTTACTAGCTTCTATACCTTCCTTTCTTATGCAAGAGCCACCATTACAGACAGAAACTTCAGTTTTTCTTATTAGATAATTTACTAATTTTGCATCTAAATCTAAATTCAGATTTCAAGTGAAGCTCAAAGCTCAAAGTTTCAAATTATTGAACGTGTTTTTTCAGTTTCATGTAAAATAAAATGCAAATGCAATTTTTCATACAGAATATTTCAATAAAACACATTTTGTTCCTACTTATGAGTATCAAAATGGAGACAATACACCTGCTCAGCAATGCTACTTCTTTTTGAAGATTCTCCTCACTATGTACTTATAGAGAAATTGATCCAAACACTACCAGTAATTCCATTAGCTTGAATCACTGAGCAACCTTGTTTCTGATACTACAACCAGATATATCACATGAAAGTAGTGAACTTAACGCATCATGCACTGGGTGGCTGTTGAGAAAGATATACTGAAAGTTAGGAAAGAGAAATTAGCACACAAATATGGGATCTAACAAACTAAGCAAGGATTTGGAGCCCATTGTTCCTTGCTGTATCTTACTAGTAAACTTACTACAATTACATTGACAGCAACAAAAAAGTTTTGATTTGCATAATTACCTGTAATGTGGCGCATCTTTTACATAAAATCCAGAATATGGAAATAAAACTATTCACATGTCAAAATATTTTCAGGATGAGAAATAAGGTAGATATACAGTCACAAAATCATGGACTAGTTTGGGTTGGAAGGGACCCTTAGAGCTCATCTAGTCCAACCCTCCTGCAATGAACAGGGACATCCTACATTAGACCAGGTTGCCCAGAACCCCATCCAGCCCAACCTTTAATGTTTCCAGGGATGGGGCATCTGCCACCTCGCTGAGCAACCTGTTCCAGTGTTTCACCACCCTAAACATAAAAAATTTCTCCCTTACAACTAGTCTGAATCCCCCCTCCTTTCATTTCAAACCAGCAGGTTCATGGCTTTCTTCTGCTGAGGATCCCTAGCAGAATGCAGTACTCAAGGTGGAGTCTCACCAGAGTGGAGAGTCCAGGGGCAGAATCAGCTCCCTTGACTTGCTGCCCACACTGCTCTGGATGCAGCTCAGGATAATTTCTAAACCCCAAGGGCACACTGCCAGCTCATGTCTAAATCTTCATCCACCAGCACACCCAAGTTCTTCTCCACAGGGCTTCTCTCAATCCATTCATCCTGTAATGATACCAGAAGTTGCCCCAAAGCAGGTGCAGGACCTTGCACTTGACCATGTTGAACCTCATGAGATTGCCATGTGCCCACTTCTTGAGCTTGTCCAGATCCCTCTTGCTTAATTGAAATTGTCTCTATTTTGTTTTTACTGGTGTCTCAATTTTGTATATATTAGCTAAAGTTATGCACATTGATCACACATTTTATACTTGAAATATTTCTGTTACTTTTTTTGTTGATATAGCACAGAAAAGAATTTAAAACATACATTTTAATACATTCTTTGCCAAATTATTAAATCTATTTCATAATGGACCACTCCTTTACTCTTGCATTTTCTGTGCTCTTGGTAAGTGCAAGAAATTCTCTTTATATGTCATCAAATCTATGCATTATAATAATACATTATTTTCTGTAATATAGAAACTTTATTGGTATGAAAATGGTTCATTACACAATTCCTGGTAAATCTTTCCAATATTTAAAGGTATGATCCTGAACATTGGTGACCCAGACCCCACTGGCTTTATCAGTATGAATTTTTGTTGAGCTGTTTGCCAGGATGCACATAATGAAATATGTAAATAGCTTTTGTTTTACTAATAGTCTTTTGGATATCATCCCAGCATTTTCTGGTCATTCTAAATCATGTTTAGAAGAGATGGGTTTGAAGCAATTCTCCAAATTCAATGACTTCTCAGTTCAATTAAGTTCAGAGGCAGACTCAGATGTACTCCCTTCTCTCACCAAGCTCTAGTTCTGCCCAGATTTGTATGAAAATGGATTTGTAAACATGCATATATGGATGACAAGAACAGCCTAGGAGCTAAACAGGTTGTGTTCTTCCTATCCTTTAGTTGTAAACTGTCTATCTTTCTGGCTGCAACTCAGGAAACCACTTTGACCCGTGAGTAAATACCAGTGAAATCAAGACTTCAGCACACATTTACAGCCCAGCCTACTCTTAGTGCTTAAAGGGGCAGATTAATAACATGCATTCCTGAAAGAATATTTATCATGGTAAACCATTATTTCCCTGTGATTGGAAAACACAGGCAATCCACCAAAAGAAATCTATGAGATCATGAGACACTTAAAAATATATTAAATAACACTGAGACAACTTAAATAATTTTTGTAAGGTCTGACATAGTAAGTTTGTAGCTCCTCCCCTTCCGTACTCTGCAGGTGACTCCTGGCGTTATCTCAGTCCTCCACAACCCGCACTCCCTTATCATTCACCTTCAAGAAATCAGCTGATCTCCTGAAACATGCATGGAAATTAGGTACACTTATACTGAGAAATGCAGGAACATACCATTCACCAGTACTTGCTGAAAAACCCCTATAATTTATAGACATGAATATATAGTAGTATATGCATGTATTTTTATGGATTTCTGCTTTCACTTTTATGCACCTCTGCAACAAACTTTGCAACACCAGCATTTTCTTCTTTCTAGGGAAATAAGGACTTTGTGTATATTAACCAAGTAAACGTAGATTCATCTCTCTGTAGCACCTTATCTGACATCTTTCTGAACTGCAAACTGGCTGCATCAATGTTATTCTGTGCTTTCTAGAAGTCCTCAGCTAAGTTGTCAGCATGCTGACTATTAGAACATTCCAAATATACCACATCCTGTTGAAATATGGCAGAGCTCATATGGTTCTTCCACAGAGACCTTCCAGGTATAGGGATTTACAGGGTGCATTCTGATCTGACAGAACCAAATGTACACCACACTTTTTAATGCAACCTAAATATTTTAATTAATGCTTAATCTTCAGAAGTAGGTTTTTCAATGTCATATAAATGGAAATATTCTGTGGTGTCTTCTTGTGAAGTCCCTTATGTTATAGGTGCACAAATGGCTCTTTTGATTATCTCATGACATAGAAAAGGGACGGAAAGTGTAAGAAACAACCCTAATGCAAGATGAAAGGAGCATTCACAGTTGCATATGATAAAACCTTCCCAGAGATAAATTATGAAACTTATTTTTTACTTTATTACATTAACTTCTTACTAAGACATTCAGCCACTGCAAACAGCAACCAATACTATCTGCAACTATCCTACACTACCATGGGTGTTGTTCCAGCCAAATACAGCACAGAAGACAGTTCCTGTCATACTTCCATTACCACCTTGTACAATCTTGGACTGGAGATGAAAGGAAATTACTAACTCAGGAGGTGCATGAAGCTCAGAAGAGGTTGCTGCTCCCACATGAAGGAGTGATTTGCCATTGCTTGGCAAGAAGAAGGAGACACTGGCATGTTTGCCTAGCAGCTCAAGGGTTAAAAAAGTGGAGAAGGCAGGAGCGTGAACCTCCATAAATCTTTTCACCTTCTAGGAATGGGTTGCTGCTCCAGTAATATTATCACAAGACCCTGTCTGTAGAGAGTTCTGCCATCATTCCAGTGAGTGAAGAAATGTTTTGATACAACCTCTCTATTCAGCCCTGGGTAGTCTGAGAGCCTGGTAAGACCAGTGGGAAGACAGAGCTTTTACCAGCAGAGCAGCACCACACTGTCCACTGTGCCAGTGATGACATACTCTTGACAGGTGGTAAATCATGTCAACCTCTAGAGCTGCCATAATGTTTCCGTTGTGACTATATCTTTGCATCTATTTATGGTGATGTTTTATCTCATGGATTTTAAATATGATGTATTAAAACACGGTGCAGAGTAATCCAAATGCAATTAAGCAAGTAACTGTAAAAGCCAAAATTAGGATACAGAGAACAATGTATTTCAAGTTAAGTGGGAACAAGATTACTTGTTAGCTGAAAATAATGGGCACCTTCAGTGCCTTATGTGTATAAAAATGATAGGTGTGCCAAAGGAATATAATCTCAGTTGACGTTACAAAATCTACCACCATGAAAAATAAGAGCAGTGCACTAGAGAGTCTAATCATTATGGAATTAAAAGAAAATCCCCCCTAAATCCATGTCACAAACAAAGAAAAATGTTGATTTAACATACAACTGCATAAACTCAAAACCTGCCTGCTTCCAGTGAGACATGACTCAGGTGAGCCCTTAAAATGGGGTGGCAAGCAATTAAAATGTTCTCTGCATCTACAGTTTAAAAAAATAATTACCAAATCATGGGAGCTTGTTATCATCTCTACATCTGTATCATAACTGTACATTCTGTACAAAGCAGAATATTTAATACAAACAATCACACACTCCAAATTCGAGACCAATCACAGCACAAATGTAAGCACTTATCATTGACTTTGGATGAGACCAGCAGCAGCAGCAGTGAAACCAGGCACTTATTAAATTTCAGCTGAGCTATTGCTAGGATTTTCTTTGTAAAACAAATGAGGCAGTACTTTTAATGTACATTGGAAGCACTTTCTACCACTAGCTCATGTAACAGTTTTCAAAACTCCCTTGTCACAAATAATGACAAGCAGTGACTGTGTAGAAAAGTCAGTTAACGAGTTTGCTGAAAAGAAATTACAGCTGAATACCTCGCTTTCACTGCGTGATACATTACCAGGCAGTTGGTGGTGAATCTATGAAACAAAGACCATGGACTACAGTAACATATATATGGATAATTTCATTCACAGGAGGAAAACTGCACAAACACACAGAAAATGCATTAAATATCTTAAGGAGCTGAATCCAACCTACAGGAATTTACTCCCTCATTT
Source organism: Buphagus erythrorhynchus (assembly GCA_013400855.1). NCBI lineage: Eukaryota > Metazoa > Chordata > Aves > Passeriformes > Sturnidae > Buphagus > Buphagus erythrorhynchus. The sequence goes on from VZTT01003640.1 coordinate 50,600, forward strand.
AAAATTGGGTGATTGTAAGCAGGGAAACTGCCTTCTTTACTTTTCCAAATGTGCATGTCTTGAAGATAAGAGGGGAAAAAACATGGTTCAGTTATAAGACCATATTTCTGTTCATGGGTCTTCCTGTCAGTTTTGTAATAGCTCTAGCCAGCATGTTTTCTAAAATCCAAGAGAGCTATTCAGGTCACCTAATATCCATGGAAGAGCTTAAAATTTACTATTCTCCATATCGGACTTCAAAATTTTCTATATAGATGCCACCCCCCCAGATACTTAAAAGTATCCCAAACGGAACTCTTAAAATTGTAATTGAGAAAGAATTGCCTAAGTTCATCACCAGAGAGGCCATTCCCACACCTAGCATCCATGAATAGCTCTGAATTTAGCTCCAATTCCATTTAGTACTCCCAGCTGACTCTTATCCTGCATGTAGAGTGAGCTCTTCCAGAAGACTGCTCTAACCAGCAGTGTAGAGAATACCTTAGGATGAGGTTCACATCTCCTTCCTTTCAACTTTCAGCTCATGAGATAGACAGTATTCACAGTTTGCACTGCAAAACTGGATAAACTGCATACATATAAATGGAAACAGAGTTTGAATCCCAGACTTTTAGACTTTTCATTTCAGAGGATCTTCAGCAACAAGATAAAGGGAGTTCGGGTCTGTTTTTATATTCTTCTTGGTTCTGTCTTTCCTTTCTGAACAATAACTTAGCTGCAAAAGAGGGATGGAGAGTAGCCTTGGGCATTCTACCATTTGCTCACTCCTTGGGAAAATCAGAATCAGTGGGTTCAGCTCACTCAAGACTGAAAAGGTCCTAGACCAAGAAAAAACATTTCTGACTTCCAGGACAAATGCTCAAATCAACAGGTATCTTTGCACAGGATGACATAGTACTTAACTGTTACCACAGCTGGCCAACAACAGCTGCCTAGCATCATCAGGAGGTAGCACAAGCCAAGAATCATCCCTGGCAGGATACCTGGATGGAGCCACACTGGCTTCCAGGAGTGGGAAGAAAGAACAGTCATGTGGATGTGAAGTGGGAGCCTCTCATGGCTCCTACTTACTTGTAAAAATGTCTTAGTGTCAAGAGTTCCTTCTGGCAAAGCTAAACCTGCTGACTCTTCAGATGGTTTTCAAAAATGTTTTGCACTGATGAGCTCGAAGCAGTGCTCCATTTCAGCATGTGGGAGTGCTGGATCAGCTGGCAGACGTAGGCAGTCAGAGCAGAGAAGCTGCTGCCTCACACAAGTGCCCTGAAATCCTTTTTACAGGGCCTTATATTTTTTCATTGACTATGGAAGAAATGTTGTCATAATATTTTTTTGCCACAGTAATACTTCAATTCCAAATAGAGAAATCACTTTTATGTACAACAGTGAAACAAGGAATTTTCATCTTGTTTCTTAAGGATATGATTTCCTGCCTGGAAAAGTTCAAAGTCAAATACTGTTCATTGTACAGAAGCACATGCATCTGCGAAAGTATGCTCCCAGGAATAAAATCTATAAAATCAAAACATTGCAATAAGCCAGAAAGCGATGCCCTTGGCTATCAATTCTTATTCAGTGCTGTGAATATTGACATTTACATTTAGGAGGAAAATATTTATTCTGAGAAATAAACTATTCTCTTATTTAATGTTACTGCATTCATTTTACCCCTTTAACAAATAATGTTCAAGTGATCCATCTTGTAGGATTATACTCCCATCTGTGATCTGTATTGTGGCCCAATCCTGCTATCTAATATTCCCCTCTGATATACCACCCTGCACAGCTTGATTAGCTCAGTCTTTAGTGCCTCCTCCCTATGTAATGTGAACACAGTATGGCCTGCAGGCAGCTTCAGAGAAAAAAAATTACTTTCTTAGGGGAAATGACCCCTATAAATGAATGCTCTACACCTGGAATAGCTGGCTGAGTTTAGGCATTTAAATGTTCCTTTATTTCATGACCTCTTCAACTGCCAGAATGTGTAGGAGTGCTTTAACACCAGGACAGCAAATTTTGTTCACCCAGTTAAAGTTATGCCTGCTTTTTTGTTTATTTGCAGTTGATACTGAAATAGCATCAAACTCAAAAGTCAACCCTATTAAAAAAAAAATCCTAAAGAAACCAGAAAACAAGTAGTTTTTATCTCAACAGTGATAACTCTCTTGAGAGAAAACACCTTTTTGTATAAACACATAAACTGGCCTTGGAAAGTGAGGTAGTTTTCTTCCCATTAACAAGTTCCAAAGAGTAACTCTTTAAATGAACATCTAATCTAATTCAGTTAGAATTACAAGCCAAAATATAATGAAGTATACTTTCGAGAGCATATCAGTCTAGTTGCAAAATACTGAAATATTAACTACTTCTTGACAGAAAATACCCACTCCTCCTCTCGTGCTGCTCAAATGGTTTCTATTTCAGGCTGACAGCCCTGTAGTCAATCACACCAGCTAGAAATCTCTTCCCAGAGCAGCTACAGCTTTGGAAATGCAGATACTAGAGCTCCGCACGTACTGCCAATTTCTTTTCCCCCCCTAATATCAAAATAGTAGTATATTTGGTTGGAATGCAATACCCATTTTTAAATGCTGCTTTTGTCAAACTTGACTTTTTCCCCTATTGTATATGAACTCTTTGTAATGGCTACTGATATTAATCAGCCACTCTTAACAGTCTTTTGATGTCTATGGAATTAGTTATTTCTAATGGCAGCACTTCCCAGCCTATCAGTTCTATCAGAAAGCAGCAATGGCCATTTTGTCTTTTGCTCCCACACAGATAAAACAGTTCACACATAAAAATATCAACATTTTTATTATTAAGAACAATAATAATAATAATCTTATTACAGTCTGTGAGTTATGTATATAGATTCCTTCACTTTCAAGTCTCAGCTTTCAGATCAATTTTTTAGGTTTTATTTTTTAAGCATATGAAAAAAATGCAACCTTTTTGCTTTGCAGTTTTTTACTATGGGATCAGATATGAAAACTTTTTGATCAGTCAAAACATAAAGCCAAAGTGCCAGGACAGTAAGCTGTTAATACACAAAGGAATACTTTTCTATTACCAGGGTCTGCAACAGAATATCTTGTCAAGAAAATGCTAAGGAAAAGAATAATACCTTCAGTGCAATTGCTTTAAGAACTCAATAAAATTTCAAGTGTTTCTTTCACCTTTCGTTTTATATAGATCATTAATAAAGATGATAGTACATTCATTCCAAAATCTGTGGCCAGATCGTCAGCTATGAGAATTCATTCAACTCTGTTCTCAGCATTTTCACTGACTGAGAATATGGCCAATATCTGGGGGGGAAAAAAAAAAGGTGGAATTAATGTGGAACAATATTGTATCTCTGATGAGCACGGCAAGGATTGGATGCTGATGCTGCAGGCTACTCAAGGATGTTTAATGGTATTCATGAACTATTTGTAAGACAGTGAGCTGCCAAAACCTCAGACATTTCCAACATGGTAATTCTGGAATTGCTGTAGTATATAGGAAAAAACAGATGTCATAATCTGTTTCATCTAGTTTAAAACTTAACATGTGATTAACTTAATAGCTTAACAATAGCTGATGTAGCAACAAATATAATGCAATTAAATTCATACCTCATTATGACATAAAATTCTTCTACAGATGCATTACAAAAAACGATCAGATTTTGAGACACTGGTATATTTAATGGTGACTAACTGTCCTTAAAATGCAATTGCATGTAATACTTGTTTTGTATTTCATCACTTGTGAAAATGATTTCATTTTTGTAACACTGTACTTCCTGTAGTCCTTTCATTACGCCACAAGTGAAAGCTATTCCTTGGTGTATGGTTTCAAATGCTGTATCTAGGTACTTGGACCCTTACATTCACTATGCATTGTAACATTTTCCTTTTTTTCTTTTTATCTTTTTGTACTGCTTGGCTGTTTGTCCAAACTGCTGCAGACAATTATTACAGTTCTTTATCATTTTCTCTGAGTACTTTTTACAATAGACCGCAGGTGGTCTGTTTTATGCACACAGCACCATGTTGAGACAGAGTCCTGTTCATGTATTACCTTGGGTTGCCCAAAGGTTTCTCAAGGTATTATTAGGGTTTCTCAACTGTTAGTGCTGCAGGATGAAAAAGGGTAAGAGTAACACTGAAGCAAAATAATTAAAAAAAAAAGAAGAGTCCTAAAGAAATACCAACACTGAGCCCAGACACTTGTTACAGAACTGCCTGATCTGCAGTTTCTGTGACAGTTTCCTACATGCAGTTTGTCTTCAAAGAAAACAAAAATACATTTTGAGGTTATAGTGATCAAGTAGCATTAAACAGAAAATAAATTTACTTTGAATTACGTAATTGATTTTTCCAGTGACTCAGATCTTCTAAGCTCACCACGCCAGGGTGTTCCTATTAAAGATATTGAAAACTCTTTGAGAATAGTCTGAAAGGAAAAGGGCTGAACTGTGGCCTAATGAAAGCCCCACTAAAATTTAATGTCACATTCCATTCACTGCAGTAGATGAGGTCCTTGATGCTGACAACAGAATGGTCTTCTGATCCTCTGGGTATGTACAGCTTGGTTTTTTACTGCACAGGGATATTATTAGGAAAGAGGGACCAGTAAAAAGGAATCTGAAACCTGATCTAGTGCTGAGGAATGCCTTTTGAATGTGTCATTTAAACCGAGTTATTACTTCCGGGAGGTGTGAACGTCTTTCCTCAAAACCTGAACTGGACCCTGAAAAGAAGTAAAAAAGTTAGGCAAGCCTTCGTGGAATTAAGAAAAGTAGTTTTTTTCAAAATTATAATTTTGAATCCGTGCATCAAGAGTTCAAATAAAACTCATAATGAGTCTGTTGGATATTCCCTGTTTCAGTTTACATTAATGTCCATCCATTTTCTAGATTTTAAAAACACATTATGAATTTATGTGTATATTTAGATCCAGCACACTTAGATGATCTTTTAAGTTCTTAAACTACATATATTCTCTCACAAATGGTACTATATTTCCATTTCTAAAATGCTGAATGGGCAGATTGTTCTCATCAAGCATTTCATATGAACAGTTTATGAACTGTGAACAAGAGGATTGTCTAGTGATTAGTTATCATGATTTTCAAAGTTAACTGATACATAATCCCTGCTCCGAGAAAATCAGGGGATTTTTATTGCACCTATAAGGAAATTTTAGGGAATATAATAAACAGACTGATTTTAAGGAAGTAAGAGGAATGGTTGACAATAAAATGCTTACAAGCTGTGGCTATGCAATACTGAACTGATGTGCAATTTCTCCTTCAGTTGGTTACTTAAATGAAAAAAAAATGATGAAAGGATACATTTTTAGAAATGCATTGGAGACCCCTTCAGAAGGGATCACAATGAAAAAGGGAAACGGTGCTACTTGCTGAGGCTGACAGCTAAAGGCATAAATCCATCAGTCACTCAGTTGTGGTTTAGCATTCTTTTTCAACATTTTAGCATTCTTTTCATTTAGCCTTCATTTTCCAAACAAATGCTGTCACCTACAATGCACACCCACATAGTTGTTCTCACAGGGTGCAGGTTGTCACACAGAGGCAATAAACAGGGTTCCCATAGAAAACTTCCATCTTTGATAGCACTTCAGAAAGGAAAAACCCTGATTGCACTCACGTGCTCTATCCCTACAGCTTTTTGGAGGAAAAGTTCATTAGCTGCTTTGCATGCCAAGGGACCAGCTGTCCTTCAGCACATGGAGCAACTCTTGATTGACCACGAGGACAAGTGGGAAATAAGCTCACAGCAGTGCCAGCACAGCATATGGTCATGTACCAGCTGTTTCTGAAATGCTTGCCAAATGGAGATCAGAACTGGGTTGGTTGTTAGGAAAATAAAACCCAACAAAAACCAACAAACAAACAAAAAAGTTCCACTGTCAGGATTCCTGAGATCTGACCACAAAACCAGAACTGTCAATTTGAAATGTCACACAGCAACTACGTGAATATTCAGAATAATCTGTCATTGGCCTCCATGCTCTGACTTGCTCCATTAGGAGAACATCAATGTTCTGAGCATCTGTTCCTTCTACAGAGCTTTCAGAGAAAAAATGTTTAGAAAGGGTGAAATAGAGTAAGTGGATTTGTATTGATGATATACATTACTAATACATCAAGGATATGTGCAGAAGACTGTATGGAGATTGATTTAAATTTGTGCCAATTGTTACTACAGACAAATCTCAGGTGCCCCATATTTTAGTATGTCTTATTCTACCTTGAAAAGGGGAATTCAAATTCTGAGCTCCTGAACAAAAAGAGATTTGATTGTGATTGGTGCAAGTTTTGCTACAGTAGTGGTGAAATGCTTCCGATAAACCCGGGGAATGACTCAGCAGAAAACAGTCAGCAGGATTTTTCCCCCAAAGCTTTTCAGTTTCAGCTTTTCATAACAAGAAAATAACATGAACAGTAATCAAATAGCTCAGAGAACAATTCTGTCCTTTTATCATATAGTTTAAAGCACTGCTTTCTCTTTAGATTTCTCCCAAAATACTCCTGCAAGGTTTGGAGAAAGTAACTGATTAACTGCATGTTCATACGACATCAATTAGTGCCTCAGAGGCATTTAAGAGAATACTGGTAGTTCATGTAGCTACACAATCCTGCATACTTAACTTCTGGCTAGCCTAAATCAGATTTATGACTAAATTAGGTGCTAAGGATGTTCAAAATTGGCAAACACTAGCTAAAACAAAAATAAGAATAATGTTGCTCTGTATCAGGAAATGAGTATACAGGCTGGGAGGCAGTGTTTGCATTCATGTTTATTATGAGATGTATTTTTTATATACAGACTTGACTTGTTGAAAGGCCTAAATGGGACTACATCCGGTACTGGGGGATCGTGTTTTCAAAGGCAATCTTGGTTCCAGTGATTGAAGATGTTGTGCACAAAAGAAGCAGTGTGAGCCAACATGGATGACACACTGCACTTTGGAACTCTAGGAGCCACACGTTGAGCAGTGAACAAAAGGAAGAAAACCTCAGGATTACACACACAGAAGACTTACTTTGACATCTTACATAATATTGACTTTCCTTAGGCCCGTATGTATTCAAATATTTGAGAATGTGGGGTGGTAGTGTACACCTGAAAAGGGCATCATTATTATTATAAGCTTAATGAATACTTTGGTGTGTCTTGTCATATTTTCAGCCTTACACTGGCCCATTTTCACCCACCTACTATGCTAAAAATGTTGCCCTTTCATTACTCCACGGTTGTGTAAACAGTTGTGATTAAACTGGCATTTAATCAATTGGAACAGAATTTCCCGAGGAGCTCACCTACAAAACCCGACTTTCAATGGCAACAATCTCCTAACAGACGACTTCCCTTCCAGACGGGCTTTCATTGCGCAGTAAAATAAACTTTTATTTGCCAACCTTGCCCTCGGAGTCGCTCAGGATTTCAAAAGGACCTCACATGACAAACACCGCTACGCTCCATCATTATCCCCCGCTCCCTCCCTCGCATTCCTGCGCCGGCCCTGCCGGGCGCTCCCCTCCCCGGCGGCACAGCGCTCCCGAGGGGCGCGGGTGGTTCCGGCCGCCGGCTCTCCCGCCCGAGCGGCGGCCCCGCGGCTCCCACCCGGCGACTCCCGAGCGCCCGGGCCGCCACTTCCCTCCGCAGGCACCCGGCAGACAGCGCGGCGCTCTCCCGGCGGCCGGGAGGCTGTACAACCAGGGCAAAGGACACTTCCCCTCCTCCTCCCGCCCTTCCTGCGCCGCGGCCCCGACATGAAGGCGGCTGGCCGGCGCCCGGGCACTACGGCCGACGGCAGAGATAGGGACGGGGATGGGTACGGGACGGAGCGGAGCGGTCCCGTCATTCCCCGCATCCCGCCCATCGGCGCGACGCTCGCGAGCGCCTTTCCACCCGCCCAGCGCAGCCCCGCGGATCCGGGCTCGGGGATCCGGGCCGCCCTCTGGGCGGAGGGATACGGGGCGGAGCCGGCGGCGCGGTCCGCCGGGGCGCTGAGTCCCGTTGCCGGGTGACGGAGCGGCCGGCCCGGCCCCCTCCCTCCCTCCTTCCCTCCCAGTGGCGCTGGAACCGCCGCTGCCGCCGGTTTACGTAACGCCTCCCGGGGCAGGTCCCGGCTCCGTCCCGCCCGCCTCACTCGGGGACGGCAGCAGCGGGACGGAGTCCGCCGCCTCCTCCGGCTGCCAGAGGCCCCAGGGCCCCGCTCTGCGCCACCACGGCAGGTAAATGCCCGCCGCGGGCCCGGGGAGCAGAGGGAGGGGCAGGGCTGAAGGGAGGGAGGGAGAGTGGCAGCCGCCCTACCCGTGGAACGGGAGGACGGAGCCGGGAGGCGGCGGCGAGCGCCCTTCCCCTCCCCCGCTTCCTTCCCCGCCGCCGCGTTGGGACAGGCGGGCTGGATCCCCGGGAGCGCCGGGCCGGCGGCTCGGGACCCGGCCGGGAAGGCCCGCGCATCCCTGCGCTCTCCGCTAACAGCCCGGGAAGAGGAGGAGTTCAGGGCCGGGCCTGGTCCCTCCGGGAGGACGGTTTCCCGGGACGGCGCGTCCCGCTCCTGGGCTGCGCCTGGCGCAACGCGGCGGGAGCGTGCCGGGGGGCGCGGGAGGAAGGGGCCNGGCCCGGCCGGGGTGCCCCGGTCAGAACGCTGCCCGGGAGGGGAGCTGAGCCCTCCCTGGTTGCCGCCGGTTCCGCGCTCTTCCATCCCGGCGGGACCCGGCGCCAGGTGAGCGGCTTGCGCCGCGGCCGGGAGGGAGATGGCAGCCTGGAGCGGGAGCCGCGGCTCGGTGCCCTCGGGCCGGGTCACGCCCGGGAGCAGAGGAGCCGAAGGCGGGAGGGGGAGGCGGCAGCCAGCGCCCACCCGCCGCGGGTGCCAGCCCGCGCCGGTGTCGCCCGGCGCCAGCAGACGGGAAAGCGCAGGATGCGGCGGTTGGGGTCGGGGTAGGGAGATCCCGATCCGGGCAGCGGCTCGCCTGCCCCGCCTGACCCCGAGGTTGAGGTGACGGGGATGTGCCGCTGCCGGGCCTGACCGGTGCTCACGCCGTGACCTTTTATCCTGTGCGGGCGTTCAGAGCGCAGCGGCGGCCGCGCACCGGGGAGGGGGAGCTGGGGACGGGCTGGAGCCGATGGAAACCGCCTCGGCTGAGCCGCGGCGTTACAGCGCTGCCCCAGGGGCCGATCTGGCGGGGCTCGCTCCCC